>JAJOOS010013030.1:0-30673 GCA_029582725.1 Solanum chiquidenum
GTCATTTCTGAAGTAATTAGTGAGTTAGAAATGAATTATTTGGTACGATAAGATATAGATATTTGTAATGTATGATTATTTGTTGTATGAAATGTGTATTAAGTGAGTTTGAAAGTTGTTATGAAATAAGTTGTCTTAATGATATATGTATGAAATGTATATTAAGATAGTATGAAATTTATATGAAAGCGTGTCCAGTAATATGAAAAAAAAAAGTTATTTGAAATTTTGATGAATTGTATGATAAGTGTTTTAAGGTTGTATTAATTTTGAAATTTTATTGTTGACATTTTTGTATAAATTTGTGTGACATTAATGAAGTATTTTCGTAAAAAAAATGTACATATTTGTTGTATGAAAGTGTTTGGAATGTACTATTCAAGGATAAGTCTATTGGGAAAAGACGGATCTGAGATAAAATCAGAATGAAGTCCACATTTAAGACTAGTTACTGCTGAAAATTCCTTGATTTCGAATCGTAATTCTGTACCGTTTATTTTAATAACAAACATGTCGTCTAAGACATTTTCTTTTTCAAGAATCATCAAATGCCGCAGTAGTTGACATTGAATCTTTATATGGTGCATGCCATAGAATAAACCAAACGGTGTTTGTTCAAGAAATTGTTGAAATCTCTCTTGCCCAAGAAAAGTCAAAAGATCAGCAAACACATTCATGTTGGTACATGTAGACCAGTGTGTGTGTCTCTTCCTTTCCTATAAAATAAAATTGTGTATACTACATTAAAAGATACTTCATACACATATTATTCAGTTTCATACAGAAATATCATTTTCATTCAAATATTATTCAGTTACAATACACAAATCATACATAACTTAATAGTTTCACATTGCATACACACTTCACACACATAGAATTCAATTTTCATTCCAGCAGTAACCATAGTTCACATTTCACACACACTTCATATACAGTATGTATAAAGAAATGACATAAATTATATTCACATTTCACACACACATCATACACATATTATTCACACACTGTATACACAATTTTCTTTCCAGCAATAACGATAGTTCACATTTCACACACATTTCATACACAATATTTATAATAAAAAAATGACATACATTATATTCACATTTCACACACTACATACACATATTATTCACACACACTCCATACATATATTATTCACACACACTTCATACACTTATTATTCAAAAAAATCCAGGAGTACCTATACAATACAGAGTAGTTAAATAAGATCATAAAATTTGAAAACAAAATTAATAATTCATATGCATATCAATGTTGTATCATAATTCATACAAAATACATCATTTAAAATTTATAATCAAATGCATAAATATTTTATTCAGATTTGGAACAAATTTCAGAAAAATAAAAATTTGAAAACAACAATAATAATAATGTGATATAAAAAAATAACTATTTTGAGTAATGTGAAAAATAAATTAAATAAATTACTTACCTTAACCACTTTTTTGGACTTTTTTGGGCTTTTTGGATTTTGGTAATTCCGGTTCATCCTTTTTTGTTTTTCTTCTTGTATAAGGTTTTGATGTTTCAGCGACTTCAACCTTTGTTGCTTTTTTTGTTTTCTTCTTTTTTGTTTGACCAACAAAATTCGAATCTGAGTCGAAATCAGATTCTGGAGGGGTTTCAACAATTTTTTCCCCTTCCTCTTCTTCCCCTTTTGATTTGCCGTAGTCGCACTTTGGTTTTCTTCATTATTTTTATCTTTTTGATTCTTCGAACGAGATGGACCACCGGTGGCCGGAATTTGAACAATTTTAGACGGAGGTGTTTGAGATAATATATTAAACGATGGAGCATGAGCATCATCAGTTGAAATTCCGTCAAATCTGGGGCTCTTTCATGGAGTTTCAATTTGTTTCTTAGACATGATGAGTAATCGTGGGTAAGATGGGTAATTGATTTTGATGTTGGACTAGATGAAAAAGAATGGAGAAAGTTTGATATATAGTGGGTTGTGGGTTGAGTCGTGTGGGAGTGAAGAAACGTGTGGGATGGTGGTGTGATCGATGATTGGGGATGGGAACGGTAAACAAGGAAAGGAAATCCCTAAAATTGGGTAACTGAAAATTTTAGTTTTTTTTAAAAAGGAAGTAAAATCAAATTAATTATCTATTATTAATTAATAATAAAAAACTATAAATAGATTAATAATTTATTAAATAAATATAATTTAATTTTAAAATAAAATAAAATTAAACTGATGTCATAGCCCGTAAATAATCTATTATAAGCAAGAAATTTTTAAAAGTAGGTTTAAAACCCGTAATATTTACTCTTAAATGTGTATATGGAGGGTGATTTTTCCTTGATATATTAGTAACAATTAATTGGGCGTCAAGCCTCACGTTATACATACACGGCTTGAAAACATAATAAAGGGAAATCACAATGATATCAAACTTCTTGAATTTAAAAATTGGTAGGCAACTGGGTTCTAACTTTTTTGAGCCTCTAGCATTGGAAAGATATACATAAGCTAAAATGTAGAAAAGGCTCATCTTCCTAGGTCATTGCATTGTTTTCCACTCAAGAAAATGTAGTGTTCTTCTGATCGTCTTTAGCAACTGATGGTGAACGGTCTTGTTATCCTCTTTAGATACTGATGGTGAAAGTCTGACCTCAGCTGGAAACATAAACGCCACGAAAACTGTAATAATTGGGAAGAATTAATCAACTTGCATCACATAGGAGGAGATTATCTTCAAGTAAGTTGTATTCACCTGCACAACTACACATTATAATCAGTCCTTTAGTATGTAGGTATAAGAAAAGTAACCTACAAAAATTATAAGTTTTTTACATGGTACACACAATATTTGGTGATGAATTGAATCAAATACAACATGATACCAAAATACTACTCCCTCTGTCCCAATTTATGTGACACATTTTGGATATCGAGATTCAAACATGTCTATCTTTGACCGTAAATTTTTCCAATATCTTTTAAATATTTTGTATTATCAATTATTGAGACTTATAGTACTTTTTGTGTAGTTTACAAATATATAAATTTCATTTTAAAAAATTTGAAAATTTCATGAGAAAATTCTCGGTCAAACTTAAACTGTTTGACTCTCGAAAAGTGAAATGTGTCACATAAATTGGGACAGAGGGAGTAATACAAACTCACCACCTCGGTGTTAGTTGGTTGCATTTTCATCATTGATGAAGAAGTTCTGCTTCTATACTAACTTGATCGCCATTGTAGATGTCCCATGCTTTGTATTAGGATCAAAGTCTTCATCGAAGAAAATAACATTAGCACATATGTTTTGGTGCAACATAGGCGGGTGGCAACCATGATGTAACCAAGCAAGGCCCCTAGCAGCACCCAAACCAATTCAAAACCGGCTAGGCCAATCCAGTTCACTTAATAAGGTTCCTTCTTCCCTTCCCCATCCACCCTCACCCCAACCGACAACAACAAAGTAAACCAAAAGTATACTATTTTTTAGTTATAAATGGTAAATCTAAGCTTCTTTATTAGTTTTGTGCTAGAAAGAGTAAATTCAACATTCAGAATAGGAGATGAACATTCAGATAACTGTATTCATAAAATCAGCAACTTTTCTTCTTATTTTTTGTTTTGTTTGTATCGAGAAGTGGCAACAATTTAATTTACGTAAGCATGATTTATGAGCACCACAAACGCAAAAATGTTCATATTTAAGCTATTTACAGTGGATGCTACACAAATATTTTTTTCCACCAGTCAATCCCTTTGATGTGGCAGGATAGTATGGAACTACTTACTTCTCAAGTCCTGGTCTTATATAAGGAATAAACTGCTTGAGAAGCAACCTGATACATTAAAAAAACCACACATTAATCTAGGAATAGGTGGGGACGCAGTGCCAATGCAAACAACAAAATAGGATATTGAGCAAATAATAGAAATCTTGGATACCAATTATATGGAGAGCACCACCGTACCTTCATCGCCGAAGAGAGCAAGTCCATGTCAGCACCTTTCCTTCGTGTTCCAAAAGGTGGATTCATAACCACTGTTTCAATAATCTGACCTACTCATAGTGGAATATTAATGAGTCGAGAGAGAGAGAGAGAGATTTTCGGGGATGAAAAGTGAGGTGAAAAAGATACTTCTCCATTTTAAGTTGCTGATGTCACATTAAATAAATTCCATGTCTAGCTACAGATGAAATAGTTTAAGAAAAGAATGAAACACAAATTATTACAAGTGAGATTATACATGAAAGGCTACATGTATCAATCAAAACCAATGTAAAAAGCCTCAGCCTAGAATGCTTTCTCAACCTTGCAACTGAAGAAATCCAAAACTGAATGTAACATCAAATACCTCTATTTGTTAAGTTTTAGACTTAAAGGCAATTTATGGAAGGCAATTATAAGAAACTAAGTCATCCATGAGTCAACATCCACTTGAAACTATTCCACATAGGCAACTGGTGGAAGGCAATTATAAGTAACTAAGTCATTTTATTTGGAACTTATGTCGTGAATGAGTGCAAAGTACCATTTGACAGATGTTTATAAACCAAAAGGTTCTCCTCTTCAACAACACAAACCCAAAATTGATTGTAACAACAAATACTTCTATGTGTTAAGTTTTAGTCTTAAAGGCAACTTATGGAAGGCAATTATAAGAAACTAAGTCATTTATGAGTCAACAGCCACTCGAAACTATTCCTCAAAGGCAACTGGCGGAAGGCAATTATAAGTAACTAAGTCATTTTGTTTGGAAGTTATCTCGTGAATGGGTGGAAACTACCATTTGACAGGTGTTTAAAAACCCAAAGCATCTCCTGTTCAACAACACAAATCCAAAAGTGAATGTGACATCAAATACCTCTATGTGGTAATTCACAATGTATACAAATCAAATTCATACTGCTTCTACAATACTTACTTCACCAGAGGAAACTTGCAATCTTTATTGCAATTATGGCAACGATAGACATTATTGACAGGTTCAATCTTCTTCGAACAGACATTGCAAGAGATGTAGTACCAGCCAAAATACTTATCTATTTCTATAATTTCTCCCTTCACTATAACAATGTATTCCTACAATTTTTTTTACAAAATATAATAATATAGTGTAACAATCCTATTGAAATAGAAAATTACAAACAGAAGAACCAAAATAACAAAACAACATGTAGTTCAGAGCTCCACTCGGACTCCAACAACTCCTTAATGTCCATGCGGTTCAAAAACATCTCTTCTTCAATCGGAAGGTTGTTCACATTAATGTTGTCTATAATTTGAACTTTTGTGGACATGGTGGAAAACTTTTGAACCAAACATCTTATGTAATTCTATATCAAGATTTACATAAATTTTGCTTCCATAGGTGGTGGAGAAGCTAACCTCACCTATTACCAACAAATCCTTAAAAATGTAACAATCACATTTCTTTAAAACGTTACAAAAGAAATTAATAACAACTATAAATCGGAAACAATTACCACAAAATTCTTTCATTGTAGTAGCAGTCACTATCACTATATACGGGCCAGCATCCTTGTTAACAACTATAAATCGGAAACAATTACCACAAAATTCTTTCACTGTAGTAGCAGTCACTATCACTATAAACGGGCCAGCATCCTTGTTATACAGATAAGGAGTAAACTCCCCCCAAGTTCATCCATAAGGTAATTTTTTATTTAGAAGAACTATGCAGAACAAATATAAATCAGAATTTAAAAGTGAAAAATTCATTTGATTCATCTAAATTTAATAAAAAGAAGTGAAGTTATCATCTATTAGTAGACATGTGCCAATAATGTAGAAGCTTAAAATATGTAAGCAAAATAATTCCAACTGAGTTCCCATTCAGTAGCATCTAAGATTAGCCATCAAAAAGTATTTAACAATTATCTTGTAAGAAGATAACACACTAAAACTAATTAAAATGAGATGAGTGACTTACTATTTTGTAACAATGTGGATATCCCTTTTTTTCCAGTTCGAACCAGTGCTTTGCATATCACCAATTCCGTATAAACAACCAACCACATCTACAGATGAGGAAGAAGTTCAGTTAAAAATAATGTAGACATTTAAATATTTTAGTGGCACACACTATATATAAATATCGACTTGATAAAACAGTGTTGTTGTTCACTCTTGGATAAAGTGAAATCCATTTTTAGGAATATCAACAATATCTTCATATAAATCCTTGATTATAGTTGAGGTGAAGGATAAAATTTACAACGAATTTTCAACAGGTTTATATCCACCAATGCTTTCAACAACTTTCAAGTTCTTGATGATAAATAAAGAAGCTTCACTCAACTTGCCTTTAAATCTGTTAACTTGATTCTTCCTAACTATGCCATGCATCAAATTTCCCTGACAGATAGTAGAAGGATATTTGTGTTGATGAAAATGTGTAGAATAATATAGATTTGGAAAATTACATTGTATGTAATAACTTACCTTACCTTTTCGTCAACAAATATCATTTCAATATTGATCAGCTCCCCATTTTTGTTGGGAATAATGGCATACCAGGTCGAACCCTTATCAGGAAATCATCTCAACCAGAAACCAAATTTGAAAGGAAAGAATAAGCCATTGTAACAACTCAATTTAAATTTTTACAAAGAATGCAAATTTAGATATGAAAAAGGAATCACTGCCAATCAAACTATATATATGACAAGAATTAGGGTATGAAAGGCCACAAAAATTAATTAACAGTAATGATTCAGAGATTAATACAAATTAAAAACATTACAGTTACAAATCATGAAGATCAAAACAGAAATGTAAGATCAAACCAGAAAACGTACCTTATGAAACTTGTGAAAGTTGGGAGGGAGAAGGTCGGCAACTGAGGAAATAACTTAAGCCGAATATAAAAATAACCGAATCCTAATAAACTAACCTATTCAATTGGATAATTAAGGTGATGTTAGTGGGCTGGGTTTGAAACGGTTTGGATGGGTTGGGTTTTAGAGGCTGTGGGCTGATTAATTAATTACTCCTATTTAGTGTGATCTTTTAATTCATTGAATTTTTTTTTATAGGGAGAATCTCACCTCTTTTTTTTTATTTAAAAGAGAAAATAAAAAATTGCAAATGTTGGCCATTGGAGCTTGCCACATCAGCGATTCTAGATTCAGATTTATATATATATATAGAGAGAGAGAGATTTTCTTTCATTGTCTCTTTATATATATATATAAAAAATGGTGAAAATAAATGATTTTATTTTAAGCACTCAAATTGGTTAAACTTATCTTTAAAATGACAAAAATGAAATAAAATTATATATAAAAAATAGTTTATTATTCCTTGACACTTTACTTATGTAAAATCTTTTTTTTTAATCACAAAAATAAATTATTTTATGAGATTTAATTTCATATTCTTCGTATATAAATAATTAATACATCAAACACTTTTATAATACAACTCAATTTTATATACACTCTTTATATATTAAAATCAAACACTTACACTCCATGAACTAAGCAAATTTATTCATAGTTAAATATATTAAAATATAATATTAAACTACAAATTAAAATAAAAAATAAAACATTTTTTAAAGTTATTCATAGGAAATTTTAAGGAAAAATAGAAAAAAATATTAATGCGTTTGATTAAAAGAAGACTTAATATTTTTTGAAAATATTATATGATAAAAAAAATTAATAAGATATATCAACTATTATTCTATTAATAAAAACTTTTTTTTACTTTAAATACGTACGCTATTTGTTATTTTTTTTAACAAGAATATTTTATTATATATTATCTCTTTTATTTTTATTATTCTTTCACTTTAAAATTATTTTATATATAATTTTTTAAGAAAATTTTCATTTATGTAGGATTTTTATTGTATACAAGGTTTGAATATTTTTAGAAAAATATGGATAAATTGATAGGAGAATGACAAATGTAACCGTAGGATATTGATAATATAAAAAATGTAATTGTTTTTATAAAATATAAAACGTCTATCTGTAATTGATTCATAGTGTAGAAATGTTTAGTGTAGTTAATTAGGATCAACACTTTGAAGTATTTTGAGTTTTGATTGTTTTTATTAAAATATTTTCGAATTGTATTTTAAAAATTATTTAAATACGTAGTTTAAATTTATTTAGACATATCAAATTTTATAAAACTACTTAATTAGAGATAATATTAATAACAAATATAAATTTATTCGCAAGTTATTCATCATCATAAGAGGAGCACAAGACTACAACATTAACGAGTGAGTACTTTCTTGGATTGTTGTTAATTAGAGTTGTCACTTAATTTTTAAATATTTAATTTAATCTTTCTAAATTACAATAATCAATAAATACACAAAATTTCAATATTACTGTGTAACTCTCTTGGGTTAATGTTAAATGAGGTTGATACCTGATAGTACTCATGAACTAAATGATATTTATGATTTCTATAATGTGTCGATATCTACCATATTTAAAGTATTTTGAGTTATATTTTCGTTATTAAAATGTTTTCAAATTTTATTTTAAAAAAATATTTAAACATGTAAAATTTTGAATTCAAAACTTTTAAATATTAGAATTTTTTTCCTTTATTCATTTTTCTTATCATTTATATGCAATTTAAGTGCAAAATTTATATAAGGTGAGATTAAAATTATATTATATTTAAATGTAATTAGTTTTTATTGTTGAGTTAGTAAGTGATTAGGGCGTCATGTGGAAGTTTATAATTGTAAATCATATGCCGATAAATTAGACGATATATAAACTATACTAAAATCCTTAATATTATTTTGATATGACCAATTGGCCTACATAATTAAAACTAATTAAAAGCATAAAAATTTTAGAGAGAAAATCTCCCCATAAACAAAATTCTATAAACGACTACAGTGTGGATTCTATTATGTTTATGTTATAAGAATAAGGATCTCAATTTTCAAACTTTTCCTCCAAGGATAGAATAAACCAAATATGGAAGAAAATTAGAATTTCCTTTCAGGAAAAATTAAAGCATTTATGGTAATACGTTGATTTTCTTTCAAGAGAAAAATAGATTTCAAATAAGGTAAGAAATCATGGCGAAACCCTAACAAATCTCCCCTTTTGGCTGAATTTCTTGACAAAATTTGATCCACCTTCTTCATATGCATGATAATCTTGTTCTTCACATAGTCTTCATCATTGCTGCTTTCCATGATTAAAAATAAAGTTTAAAATATATGGGTTAAAAATGGTTTTATAATATTTTGTTTTTATTTTCAAAGATGCAACAACAATAATGTTGAAAATATGATTTTAATCTCTTTTCCACATGTAGCTGGACAAAAATCTTTTTTATCAGCAAATTGGTTGCAAATTAATTTAAAACTGCCTTAAATCTATCTTCAACCTCGATGAAAGTGAGTCGTTGATGTAACACCTTGGTATTTGAAAGACCTAAAAATAGAAAGAACTTAACTGAAAATAGCAAAATCTGAAATTTTGCAAGTTAGGCATAGGTTATGAGTTTGGGTCAACTTCAAACGACCATAACTTTCAATACAGGATGAATTAGGTGGCCCATAAGATATCAAATGAAAGGTCTTGAAATCCTCTTTTCAACGCCACCGAGTTTGATAATTTACGAGCTCGTGCGAAGGAGATATGCCTGTTTGAAGTCAGGCTGTCTATTTAAGGAAAGTTACCAAAAAATATGAGGGGTAATTTGGTCTTTTCCTTACCCAATCAGCTTAAAACATTTTTAGTAAATAATTAGGGGTGTAAAATTATTTGGTTCAGTTTTACAAATCCTAATTTACGCTAGGGTTTTGAGAGAAGTTCAAGAAGAGGAGAAAAGGAGAAAATTCAAGGCGTTCTTCAAGTTTTCTTGCAAATCGAAGGTTGTTTCGCCAAGGGTTTAATCCCTAAAAAGTATGTGAGTTCTCATAGTGTTGGGTTCGTTCAACCACACGCCAATCATGTTATTTTTAGCGCAATTTCGTTCTTGAAGTTGAAGGATTTGAGTTCTTGATTAGTGTTCTTGAAGTTTTGCTTTCGTTCTTGAATTAGGATGGGTTTGAAGGTGAACCTTAGTACTGCTTTTCATCCTCAGACATATGGTCAAGCAGAGTGCACAATTCAGACTTTAGAGGATATTTTGAGGACGTGTGTGATCGACTTCAAGGGTAATTGGGATTATCACTTACCTCTCATAGAGTTTGATTACAACAATAGTTATCACTCTAGCATTCAAGTGGCTCCCTATGAGGCTCTTTATGGAAGAAGATGTAGAACTCCTATCGGATGGTTTGAGGTTGGTGAAGTTGAGTTGATAGGACCAGACTTGGTTCATCAAACTATGGAGAAAGTGAAGATTATTCAACAGAAGTTGAAAACAGCGCAGAGTCGTCAGAAATCCTCTATTGATGTTAGGATAAGAGACTTAGAGTTTGGGGTGGACGATTGGGTTTATTTGAAGGTTTCACCCATGAAGGGTGTTATGAGGCTTGGCAAGAAGGGGAAACTTAGTCCCCGATATATTGTCCCTTACACGATATCCAAAAGGATTTGCAACGTAGCTTATGAATTGGAGCTACCGTCAGAATTAGCAGCGGTTCATTCAGTATTTCATATTTCCGTGTTGAAGAAGTGTATGGGAGATCCTTCACTTATCATACCTACTGAAGATATTGGTATTAAGGATACCTTATCTTATGAGGAGATTCCCATTCAGAATCTAGATTGCCAGGTTCGCAAGTTGAGAACCAAGGAGGTAGCTTCAGTCAAGGTTCTGTGGAGCAATCAGTTTGTTGAGGAAGCTACTTAGGAGGCTGAGGAGGATATGAAGAAGAGATACCCACATCTCTTTGAGTCCGGATAAATTGCAAATTAAGGTACTAATCCTTTCCTTGACATTTATTTTAGTTGAAATGTTGTGTTACTTTGTATAATTGAGTAATTGAGATGGGTGTTAGATGTTACTACCTTTAGTCTACTAAGAGTAATCTCATTCGAGGACGAATGTTCTCAAGGGGGATATATTATAACACCTCGATATTTGAAAGAGCTAAAAATAGAAAGAACTAAATTGGAAATAGCAAAATCTGAAATTTTGCAAGTTAGGCATAGGTTATGAGTTTGGGTCAACTTCAAACGACCATAACTTTCAGTTCAGGAGGAGTTAGGTGGTCCATAAAATATCAAATGAAAGGTCTTGTAATCCTCTTTCCAACACCACTGAGTTTGCTAATATTTGAGCTCATATGAGGGAGATATGCCTGTTTGAAATCAGGTTGTCCATTTAAGAAAAGTTACCCGAAAATATGAGGGGTAATTTGGTCTTTTCCTTACCCAATCAGCTTAAAACGTTTTTTGTAAATAATTAGGGGTCTAAACTAATTTGATTCAGTTTTTCAAATTCTAATTTACGCTAGGGTTTTGAGAGAAGTACAAGAAGAAGAGAAAATCAAGGCGTTCTTCAAGTTTTCTTGCGAATCAAAGGTTGTTTCGCCAAGGGTTTAATCTCTAAGAGGTATGTGAGTTTTCATAGTGTTGGGTTTGTTCACACACACCAATCATGTTATTTTCAACGCAATTTCTTTCTTGAAGTTGAAGGATTTGAGTTCTTGATTAGTGTTCTTGAAGTTTTGCTTTCGTTCTTGAATTAGGATGGGTTTCATGAGATCTTGAGATAATCGTATCGATTTTAAGAGTTATTTTTTAGTAGATTCTCATGTACTAATGGTTATTGAATCTAAGGAGAATTTGAGAAAAGAAATAGATTCTAAACGAATTAGGGTCAGAAAAGGAGAAGAAAAATTTGTCGAATAGTTCTGGGAGAGGGTTGGCGCGGCGTGCCCCAGATGCGTCAGCGAGCCTGGGGCGGCGCGCCAAGAGTGCACCATTTTGGGCTCTCTGAACTTTAGGGGCTAGCGCCAGCAGTGCGCCAAGGTCGCCTGCCCCCACTTTTTTCCTGTCGTTTTACCCATCTAAGTTCTCCTAAAGAGTACCTTCACTCCCGATTGATTCTAACTACTCTAAACTACTTCTAAACACCTAGAATCATTCATAAACATGAATCATAATCTTGAATCCATAAATTCAAATTCAAGGTAGAGCTAAGACTCAAGTCTTGAGAGTTCTTCGAGTCATTTAAGAAGTCTTTTTACAATCTTTTGAACTTGTTTTAAGACTTGAGCATTGAGTTTGAGGAAGAGTAAAGTTGAGTCATTTTCTTTAAAATAATATATGGGAACTAAGTATTCACAGGAGAAATGTTTTTACATTTAAGAAAAGAGGAAACACCGATTTCCAAAATAGTTTTCAGTTCTGAGTATCATCTCTTTTAAGAGAAAGATTTTTGAGTAATAATCTCAAACCACAGAAAGAGTTATGTTTTTTTTAAAACATATGAGCTAGTATATTTTCGGAGTAGTATTGTAATGACTAGGACCCGAAAGGTCATTTTTTTGATAATTTTGAATAGTCATTTAACTATAGTTAATTAATTTGGTTATTTTTAATAATAAGGGGTCAAATCTGAAATATTAAAATAGGTTAATAGAGATTATTACTTTTAATAAATAATTAATTTTAAAAAGGAAAATAAAGAGAAGGAAGAAACTTACTTGTGTATAGCGGCGGCTGGCGTGGAGACAATCCACTTCACGATTAGGTAACACCAATACAATTCCTTAATTTTGCAATTGGAACATGCATTGAGTTCAAAAGGATAGTTGTTTATTATTATTATTTTAATAATGACAGGAAACAGTAAAGAGGAAAACTAATTTCGCACTTAAATAAATTATTATATATTCTCCTTATTTAGAAGTGAGACTTTGAGGATGAACACAGCACCAACAAATTGTATCAAAAGCATTCTAAATATTCTAAACGGTACTATAAAATTGATACTTTCTCCCCTGCATAGAAACACGTGGCAATACCACCATTCTTCAGGAATACACTTGCCAACACAATTGTTAAGCACGTGTGCTATAAAATTGTAGACTTTGAGGACGAACACAACACCAACAAATTGTACCAAAAGCATTCTAAATGGTACTATAAAATTGATACTTTCTCCCCTCCATAGAACCACGTGTCAATACCACCATTACTCAGGAATACACTTGCCAACACAATTGTTAAGCACGTGTGCTACAAAATTGTAGACTTTGAGGACGAACACAGCACCAACAAATTGTACCAAAAGCATTCTAAATGGTACTATAAAATTTATACTTTCTCCCCTCCATAGAAACACGTGGCAATACCACCATTCTTCAGGAATACACTTGTCAACACAATTGTTAAGCACATGTGCTACAAAATTGTAGAAAAAATAGCTCTGTTCCCCTTTGCTTCACAATTGTACTAAAATGCCGCTAAAAATCGATCACTCGGAGTTATATATCGTCAAAGTGAGCAAAGGTGAAGTCAGAGTGGCGAGTTTGATTTCATTTGAAGGTGGAGGTTAAATTTTGAATTTATGTGAAAATAGTATCTTCGATTCTATTTTTCTTAGAGATTACTGATTTATGGATTTGAGTCTTTCTTTTTCTTTTATTTTCAATACAAACAATAATATAAAGTCTCCCTACAAACCAACTTATGATGAATGTTGATGTAATTTAAGTGTTTGATAATTTGTCTAAAGTAACTAAACAAGTTTCTCTCTTCTTCTTTTTTAACACAAGAGTTCTATACATGCTTATCATTCACCATTTCAATTTTCAAGAGGTGTATTATTTATTACTACCGAGCAATAATAGTAAGTAATATGTCGTTATGTTGGAGAATTGCTTTTGAACAATTTTCATTTCGTTTCACATTATTTTGATTTTCAATATACATATTGTTAAAAATAGAAATATTGTGGGCAAATAGAGTACTTTCACTTCGTTGGTGCCTTTTTGTTTTAGATACTCTGAATATCAAACATTAAATATAGGTACAATTTCAAGAATAAAGGGAACCTGCAATTCATCCAATTGATGATGAATATCTCATCAGTGAAAATGAGTAATGCTTCACTCTTTCAAGCCTACAAATTCAATTATTCAAATACATAAGCATAAAAACATGCAACTAACTAACAAATAGTCTGTGGGAGGGCTAGCTTCCTCCTCTCCACTTCCAGTTCAGTAGTATTATTAAGTAGTCGCGTGTTGTCTTATTTTTAATGTATATTACTATTTGTTGCTTGCTTGCTTCATCTCTTTCTCATTTGCTAGCATATTTTTTCAGGAACTCTTCTTTTGAGTCAAGGGTCTATAGGAAACCACATCTAAATCATCATAAAGATAAGGATAAGGTCTGCATACATTTTACCCTCTCCATAGCCCACTTGTGAAATCACAATGCATAAGTCGACAGTGGAAAACTGTTATCGAATCATCACATCTACTCAAGGTTTAGATTAGAGAATCAAGTAAATTACTGAGGAACCATCAATATTTTGGCTTGTATTTTGAGTATAGATTGCATGCTAACTTATGTTCCTTAGCTATGAATTTTTTTTTCCGTTGTTGTCAACTTTTATCAAATAAGTATTCATATAGCGGGAGACATTTTATAAATATTTCTTTTCACATAATTCATGTAAAATCCTTAAGATTTTCTTAAACCTCTTTGTTGCATCTAACATTTGTTTGTATGAATTGTAATGAAGATAACTAGAAAACTAAAAAAAAAATTGATCAATATCATTCTATTTTTTGTTTTGGAACAAATTTTATTTTTATAATGTATATTATCATTTTTCGGTTACAAGCTATCGCTAAAAGCAAACTTAGAAGTTCATATGGACAACATAAAAGGGGTGTTAAGTATGCATTTCTTTGTTTGAATTTGGAACTGTATACTCATTTTTCCTAACTGTTTGAATGATTTATTAATTTTTCATTAATTGCAGAAGCTAGAAAAGTGTATTCCTCTGCCACTCCACTCGACAAATGACCTCATCAACTTTAGGTAATATTATGCTCTCCTCTTTTTCATCATGCAATGTAATAATTTCTTCTATGTAATAATGTCATGCCTATATTTCTGATCTTGAGTATCACAAGTAAAAAGTTATGTTAATATAGTCTTGTCTAATTATTGATGACTGTGACTGATTGATAACTTCCTAAAAGTAAAATTGAAGTGAATATGAATAAATTGTTCTATGATTAGGCACTGCATGCTCAAAAGGTTCTCAAAAATGAAAGAGTGAAGTTCTTCATGGAGCCTACATCCATAAACATTTTTATTGCAGTGAAGTGGACATCCATACTTCTCTATTTATCAAGCATGTCCCTCGCAGATAGAAGGTAATTTTGATTGTCAGGATAAACGATGAGTGGATATTTCAATGTTGGTTAAACATATAGAAGAGTTTCATTACCATAAGAGGATATTGTTAGTGAAAAATTACAATATAACAAAAAATACAAGATTACAATTGAAATAAAATGAAGAAACAGAAATCTCTTCAAGCTGAGGCGCGGATATCTCGCTCTCTTTAAGGAAATTCAAGTCCACTGCAGCAAATGTTTTTCACCGATCCAGCAGTAGTCCTTCTTGACTTGTCACCCCCAGGATACAACAGCCTTACACAAAGTATAACTCAACAACTCTGGACAAGAGTTGAGTCCAAAGCTCCACAAAAAGAACACCTCCCTTCAACTAATAAGAACTCTCTTTTTTGACTAACTCTTTCACTCTATATTTTTTTGTGTATTCCTAAACCAAATGAAGACTACCACTATTTATAGCTGAGGAAGTCTTCCTACCAATTGATAGGAAGATAATGGGTAGTAAATAGTGAAGATAAATGGCCTTATAAGTTACATAGATTAAAAGGATAATGGAGAAATAAAGAGTGAATAAGTAAATGGGATAAGAGGCTAAATGCCACCAACGGCTTGAACCTGCTGCAGTTTGCTCCAAGGAAATAGTAACTTATGCAATTACTCTATGGAGTAATGCACCAAGTTAATGGTCCAAACGGCAGCAAAATGATTTCCATTAACTCCCACCATACTACAACAAATGAAAGTCAACCAATGCATATTATAATGCAATAATGAATAAAGGAAGTAATAACTTTGGGGCAAACGGTCAATGCTAAAATACAACATTCTTATAATATTAAGATGCTCCTACACTAACAATCCCCCACTCATATTAATATTAGTTAAGAGAGTCAATCAGCTGAAGGAAGACTACTATGCATAATGAAGATGCTCTGCATTGAACCTCCACTTAGTGAAATAGTAACTTTTACTCCAGAGTCGTAATGGTCTTAGACTTGAACTATGACTGCTTAAGAGAAATAAAATATCACTGTCCACACATAATAATCAAGGTGTTGACATGAGTTTTAAAGCCAGCACGTTACGGCCTTGTGCTATCCCGGTTTCATGAGTGCATTTGAGGCTTCTCTTCATTCAATTGAAGGCTAAATATAATTTCTTTATGATGTGCCGAAAATTCAAAAAATATCCTGAAATATATAAAAGTATGGCAATATTAAGTTTAGCAACTTACAAAGTACATATTTATTTTACAATAAAATTATATATATATATGTATGTATAAATCTCAAATTCTAGAGTAAATCATGATTATTTATGTGACAGAGAATTACCTTTACATTCACAAAAATATTACGATCAAATCGGCATGCTTTAAACACTTATTGCTTTGAGAATTCCACTTTATAAAACCTACAAAGAAAAAGTCAATTAAAAAAAATCACACATGCACATACAAAATTCAGATGGAACAAAAGAACAAAACAAGTAAGAAAAAAAAACAAGAAGGGAGAGAGCTTTTTAAGAATTGCCGAATTGTGGAAGTGGGGAAGTGGGAGAGAGATTCAGGACTTTATTTTGTGGTGGGAAGGGGGAATTTTATTTGTTTTGATTTTAAATTTGTTTGGGAGGGAATTTTAGTCCTTTAGAAAATTTTAATTTTGTGGGAAAAAGAGTAAGCCTTTTAGGATTTTGGTTTAAACTAATTAGGTTAAAAGTCTCCGTATAACTTCTAGTAACTAGTAATTTGTAATTAAAATATTTTATCTTAAAAATCAAATATTATAAGAGCTTAAATAAAGTTAAATGCACACACAAATAAATATAACTGTTGATAAGACATCTAAATTTTATTTTAAAATATGTAAATTTACTCGGAGAAATAAAAATTAGAAGTAGGATTCAAATTATGTTTAACTCATCAACATAAAATGATCTAGCAAAAATCAGACTTAGTAATGTGTTGTTTGGCCATAAAAATAAAAAATAGTGTAATTAATAGGTAGTAATTACATAGTTTAGTAATCGCACAATATAGTTATTACAATGATTTATTTTTTATCAGATATAATTATAAGCGTATTGTTATATTGCACAAGCATAATTACACATTTAGACTAAATTTTCAAAATAAATTTAGTTGTAAAAACTTAATATATAGTAATATATAAAAATAAAACACTAAAAAGAAGTTTAACATACAAAGTAGAAAAGGAATATTTTGATAGTACCTTAATGATATATATATATATGTAAATGAGTATATGGTCATAAACTTACATCATATTAAAATAAAGAACGAGAACGATGTATATTTGTGTTATTGTGTGTATACATATATTGTATTAGTTAAATTTTATTACTATTTGTCAAAAATCATAAAATATGAATATTTATGATATATAAAAAATACAAGATATATAAAATTGATATATTTTCTAAAATTAATGAATTTACAAATTTATTTGAGTTAACAATCGCCATGAATATTATGAAATAGTGGCGATTTTCAAACCTCCTCAATAAAACTATCACAAAAAGATTTATTTAATAGGTTTAAAATAAATGTCACAAAATAAATTAATAACAGAAATGTTTAAAATTTTCACAAATAAACTACTACAAATTGAGCATTTGTTTGTAGTGACGGCTTGAACCTGCTGCAGTTTGCACCAAGGAAATAGTAACTTATGCAATTACTCTATGGAGTAATGCACCAAGTTAATGGTCCAAACGGCAGCAAAATGATTTCCATTAACTCCCACCATACTACAACAAATGAAAGTCAACCAAGCAAACGGTCAATGCTAAAATACAACATTCTTATAATATTAAGATGCTCCTACACTAACATATATGTCTTACTATATTTAGGTAGGTTTGCAAATCTATTCATATCTTGCTTATAGGAAAACTTTATAGGAAAATGAGAAATTTAGTCATCTTTATTTCATGTGTGCATCTTCTGAAGATGGACAATCATGCACCTTTAATATAATAGGGAGTCAACTACTCAAATATTATACTTTGTATTTTTGGAGGATTCAAGTTCTTCCTTTTTTTACTTTTTATGTTTTTCTGGTAATGCAAAGATGAATTGATGAGTTCCCTTTGAAATGATTTCTTTCAGTATCCTTCATTAATAAATTTGATTTAAACAAATGTATGCTCTAAATAGAACCACCCTGCTCTTCTGCACTTCCGCTTCCCCGTCTGAGCACTGAAAAAAATTCCTAATTTGGGATGAATGAGTAATATCCATTATGGAGTGTCTTCAAGGGGAATAATTAAATCTAACACGCTTTCTCTGTTAGTGCATGCGCGTGTGTGGGGGGTCTAGGTGTGTCTTTCATTCGATTATCGGTTTGAGTTCACTCTGTCACAATATGCTCCCTCTGGTTGGATTGGTAAGATAGAACTAATCAATTGTTTTAATTGCAGCCTCTTGCTACGTGTAAATGGTCACATGATTGCCTTTTCATCACTTTAGAACTTAATTTTTGCATTTCAAATGATTACTGCTAGAAGGTACTTGTATTAGGGATGGAATTGAAGAACCTGATTTTGTGCAGGCTAGAGGCAAATGTCAAGCTAGATTATTCATGTGACAGGGTGCATGCTCTAGCTATTCAAAATTTCTTTTCGTTTTTCATTTCAAGTGCAATTGTTTTAGTCTTCTTTCTTCAATGCTAAATGATATGCATCATTTGGACCCATCACATTAGACCTCTCTTCCAAGTTAACAGAGATATATTTAATATGCATATTTTATACGTCGGTGGTGGCCGGTAATTGATAGAATATTTTCACTATGTTTAGATTTTGAACTTGAAAATCATATGTTGACTTCCATGTATATTGCCTATGTGTGCATATGTAATATTTGGATTCTGGTTGTGCAGATCTCGAAGACCTCGGAAAGTGTTGCACGACGACTACAAACACAACTCAAGGTTTTACAGCTTTCAAGATAAAGGGAACAAAATACTTGTCGTAGTTCAATTAGGCATTATTTGTGTTATTTTGTTTTGGATATGTAAAATGGCTATATGACCTATGTAAGTGTTCTCCAATATCATCATTATAAGTATTTATTCAACAAATTTCTGCGTCGATACAACTAATTTTTTTATTGTTTGTTTATCTTCAGGCATCCACTACATTATAATTCAAAATGTTGGGCCCGTGTTAAGCACGGGCTATACCCCTAGTATATATATATATATTTGTAAGTTGCAATGATTTGGAATTGGAGAATTGGATTTCGTGCCATTATGTTAGCATTACAGCCAAATGACGGCTGTGTAAACATGCCAATTAATAAAGGCATTCATTTAGATTGTGAATGCAGTGTTCGTCCGTAATAAAAGTGATCAGGGTTTTAGTTTGAGTTTCACGATTTTCTTATAATTATCAGGTTATAATTCAAGTTTTGATATATTGGTATATGAAATTAAATATTAACTATATTGCTTGAGATGAATATTGTCAAATTTATGATATTTGGAGGAAATTAGACTTAACACTGAGCTTAAAAATTTAGGAGGATGATATGTAGCGTATGGGTTGGAATCAAGAACTAGGAACTGGATTATAGTAATATGGGTGTTGTTAAATTAGAAATCTTATCGCGATTATTTTTGTGAATAGATTGCATTGATTTGGAAGTTCAACGAAAAGGGAAGGCTCAAGACCTGGAGTGATTGTTCGGTTATTTGAGGCAAGTGGATTTCTAAACCCTTGTTAAGTGTATGAAATTCGTGTATTCCTTGTAATATGTGTTTGGGAGTAATGGGAATTGGTGATGGGTTGACTTGTCCATATTGATTAATTCTAATTATGAAAAAGGGGTAATAAAAGCCAATGTGATTAATTGTTGGTGTGTGATGTGTTGAGAATGGTTTGTAAGGCTTGTTGAATCATTGTGTTGTTGTGAATTGTACATTATTATGAAAATGGTCATCTCCTCATTATTTGTGTGAACATGTCATTTGCATTGGTTCTAAGACATGGTTGTGATAAGTGTTATGTGATAAGAAGATGTACTATTTCGAGGGATGTATCGCACGCCACGATAGATACTATATATCGAGGGACGTATCGCACGCCGCGATGGATACTATTATCGAGGGACGTCGCGCGCCACGACGGATGCATGGACAAATATGTCCCCCATGGGTCCCGTATTAAGAGACAACGGGTGTGTATCACTAGGTCACACATACATCACTACACTTGACATTGCATTTCATTGCATTGCACTTCTTTATGATTGGTGAACTTGATCTTGTGAGTGCTTTTCTGTGGAACTTGTCACTGATGAATATTGAGCATGTTGTTGAAGATATGAAATTGTTAGAGTGTTGTTGTTGCGCTATGTGCTTTGTAAAATGTGAACTGTTAGGTTGGGCTGGTTTTATGCAGGTTATAGTTGTGTAGGTTCAGTTGGTGTGTAAAGGAGTACCCGCATTGTATTCCCTTAGCTTGTGTTTAGAAGTTTACTTGTTGAGTAACGTGTGGTTTGGTACTCACCCCTTGCTACTACATTTTTTGTAGGTTACTAGCCCGGACCTTTGCGATATTTTCTCTTCTCCTTGTTTGAGGCTTCTTGTGGAGGTTTGTGAGGTAGTTGCTTGTCATTTCAGCGGACCTTCTTTCTCTTTAATTATGATCTTGTTCTATTCTAGAAACAATGTCATTTGAAACTTGTATTTTCTTTCAACTTTGTTATAACACATTAGAGGCTTGTACATGTGACAACCAGATTTTGGGGGTATTTTTGAGGTGATTATAAAAATATCCACATTTTATTGTAATGGTTGAGTTTTAGGCTAACTTGTCTTGGTGGGATAAAACGAGTGCCATCACATCCATTTTTGGGTCGTGATAAAATGGTATCAGATCCCCAGGTTCATAGGTCTCACGTGTGTACAAGCCGAGTCTAAGTAGAGTCTCGAGGATCGGTACGGAGACGTCCGTACTTATCTTCGAGAGGCTATAGTGACTTTTCAGAAAAATCTTCACTTCTTGAATCTCTATCAGTCATCCTTTGTCCGTTTTCATTCTTATCGCGTCACTCAATTCACTCTCACTTATAGTGATGACTCGTGCGTAGTTCCTCATGTGAGCAGTTGGTGTGTCGTGTATGACTTGAAGGTTAGACCTAATACTAAAGTGGAAGTGATAAACTTATGACAATGATGTATGGTTAGGTTAAGAATGTTTTCAAATTGAGTAAAGTGATGAATCGATGATACATTTTGAGGATATTCGAATGATGAGTTGAACAATAGTTTGAGGAATTTTATGAATGTGTTTATTTTTGGTTAGTTACCCCAATAAAGGGAATAGTACTTATGTGGTATAGGCAATATCTTGATTATTTCGATAATTGGAAGTGAAATGATTAAAAGAATGGATAGGTAATGAACAGTGTCACTTTGAAAACTACAGTTAGTAATGTTGTCATAACATATATGGGCTACTTAGTGAATGATGAGAATGATGTTACGCTAATTGAGGTCAGAATCTCTATTGTAGTTTCATAGATTGAGCGCATGTCAAAGACGAACATGAAATGACTACTATAATGGTATCGATTCTTACTTGGTTAGAGTGCTACTATCGACCTGATATATGAATAAATGGATATCCATTTGGATGAGAAGACCGAACAGATTTGGTAGTGTATTGCAGTTATTCAATGGATAGAAATGTGCGGGCTATTTGAGTACAATCTTCTCGGTAGGTATGATGTGTTCTAGTGGTGGATCTAATGGACTTTCACGATGTGGTACTAGTAGTACATGGAAACGGATACATCGATTGTCAAGTTTGAATACTAACTACTTAAAGAGTTATCAGTTGTATCACATGTTTGTATAATGAGATTCGGTGTTGCATTTACATTTGAGAAACCAATTAGGTTGTTACTGCAGATGTTTGGGGTTTAAGCAGTGTGTATAAGGAAGATTTTAGTGGTGGATCTTTGGTTTGATATTAATTTGTTTAGGTTGTAAAATGTATCTCGAGGATTCTAAATGAGGACCGGTGATTTCATCTTAAGGACCAAGGGAATGGATAAATACCAGAATGACAAGCTTATGGATAAAGAAAGTCCCAAAAAGTATACTTGTGTGAAGGTAATTGAAGATTTTAGTAAAAAGTGCATATAAAAATGGGTTAGTCCTTTGAATTTGATTGGTATAACTGGGTTTAAGGTGTCATATTGATGAAAAGTTTGACTTCGTGGTGATGACAAGAGCTAACGGAGCATATGATGGTAATAAGAGTTTGTGATGAATTGTGATTGAGATGCAACTATATAATAAGGATTGTTGGTCAAACAAATTTTGTATAGTAATAACGACTGCGGGTATCTAAGGTTGTGATTTTCTACTATTTGGTGCGTAACGTGGTTGTATGGAAAGTTTTAGGAGATGATGAAACACCGCTTGAATAGAATTTAAAAGAGCTAGAGTTATAATGAAAAAAAAATAGTGAGATATAGTGTAGCGTTCGGAAAGAGGTGAGAGTAAGAATATTTTCTCTGATTGCAAGGGCTAAGAAGGTATCTTCAGAGCAGTTGAGAATTGGGTTCAGAGACACGTGATTTCATCTATTTTACTCTGGTCATGGTAATAGTGTCATGGATTAATCAGATTGATTAAAACTATTGGATAAGATTTGAAAAAGAATTTTATAGGCGTTCGATTTGAGTGTGGTGATAAGTATTTTTGTGTTTTTGAGTTTGATAACTGCCACAGTTGGAATCAGACTTCAAGTTTTTCATTGCAAGTCTATGTTTGTGGTAGTATGTTTTTGTCAAGATATGAATTGGTAAGGTAAGAATTGATCGATCGCATCGAGTATTAAACATTTGGAGGAACATGTGCAAGGTTTCGGTTGTAGAGTTTATTACTTTTGATTGTTAAAGGGTCTAAGAAAGTACTTCTCTTAAATTTTTGGTTTAAATAAAATATCAAGGGTTGTTGGCCAAAGAATAAGATTGGTAAGTGAGTCAGCAAAGGGAACAAAAGTGTGGTGTATTGAAAAGTTCAAGATATTTAGAATTTTGTGTCACGGGAAGAATTTAAAAAAAGTGAGGAGTAAGACCTCTCGTATAAACCTTGGTTTGTAGTTGAAGGTTGTATTGTTTATTGCCTTTGATTTTAGATATGACTATGAATGTGAATTGGTTCGGTATAGACTTACTAGGGTTTTATCATTGACTTTTATAAATATTAAGATTCGATTGGGTTACAAGCAATGATGTGTGGAAGATTTTATGTGGTTATGTCGAGCTAGATTGTTCAAAATATGATAGGTAACTTATGGATGTTAAACGGTGTGGACCTACAGTTCTACATAGTTAATGAGGATTTTGAGGGGATAAAAACTATTTTGTTGATTGAACGATATAGACGGTTATGATGTGTTACATAGGCATTTGATAGTGGGTAGAAGTTATGAGCTTATAGTATACATAATTATTGGAGTGACCAAGGATGTCATTGAGTTTTGGCATAAGGTACGTGATGGTGTGAATGGTAGTTGAAAAATGGTATGTGAAAGTTCGCGTGAAGTTAATATTGGGTGTGATTTAATTATTTTACCTCGATGGGAAAGTATTTTTAGATTTGAAATTAGTGCTATCAGTCTTGGGTGTGACTCATATCTTTCATGTAATGCTTAACTGGAAAGAGGGGGAGCCATATTTTGAATTTTTTAGAGGATACAATGTGTTTGCTAAGAAGACTTTGATACTAGTGACAATTTGAGAGTAAGGTGTATGGCTGGTGTAGTTATGATGTTTGTTGGTATTAAGAGTGTTAGCTTCAATGGAGTACTGTGAGAAGTATGTGGGGTTTGATGAATCAAGTAACTGTAATATTGTAATGATGATCAGACTGGTTGATTGTGGGTGGCTAAAAATTGAGAAATGGAGTTAGATGAATGGAATTTTATTTATATGGGCACTATGGGAGGAGTATCTTGTGTTATTCGACCTTGCTTCCGTATATTCTTATGTGACCACCTTCTTCGTATTGGACATTATGATTCACTGTTTATGCTACTCGTGTTTCCACATCTATGGGTGAATTCCTAGTGGTGGATCGGGTGTATCGATCCTGCGATGTCCTTTGGGTAGGATAAGATGCTTGGAAAGACTTGGTCGTTTTAGTTATGACATATTTGGTATTGTCTTGGGGCAATTAAAGTATTCCAGTGGTTCTATATGTACCACCTTGTTTATGAGAATTTATTGAAGAGCTACCATGGGTATTTACAGTTGTCTGACAGTTTTAATATTCATCTAGTCATTGAGATCACGTTCCAACTATTTTTGGTTGAATGTGGGAATCATTGGGTCTAAATCTGTTGTTCTTAAGGGTTGTCTACAATCATAACTACTGATCTAGCATTTTCGATAAGTATTGTTAGAGGTTTTGTATACTTGGGTGTACCGCGTGTTGGGTGGTTACATGATCATTTTCATCTTTGGGTTAGATATGTTTGATCTTTTCTTGATGAGTACTCGATGTCTAAAGAGCATATTTTTATAACTTAAGTTCATGGAAAGATTGTGTTGTGAGAAGGGAATCTTGATAAAATCTATGATGATTTGTGCAGTATGAGTGTCTGATGGTTGATTCAGGCCGACTCACTTATGGTTGTAGCCATTATTGATTTAGAAGTTTATCTTGGTTATGTGAGAAAAGATTCGTCATGATGGTTGTGTTAAGGTCCAATGTGTTCAAGTTTAAATTGGGTTCATGAGTTAGTTTATGGCTTGATAATTACTCTTGATTTATTGAACCTCCAAAGTTTGATTCGAAAGTTCAGTTCTTAGTAGTTGCTCTTGATGGAATGGTCTTAAGCATGTGCTCACTAGGAAAGATAAACATTGCCTCTGGAAATTATACCGCAGGCTTTTGGTAATGTTGGTTTTCCTTCTTTCTTCTTCTTTATGTTCGAAGACGAACCTAGTTTTTAGTGGTGGATAATGTAATGACCCGGACCCGAAAGGTCATTTTTTTTTATAATTTTGAATAGTCATTTAACTATAGTTAATTAATTTGGTTATTTTTAATAATAATGGGTCAAATCTAAAATATTAAAATAGGTTAATAGAGATTATTCCTTTTAATACATAATTAATTTTAAAAAAGAAAATAAAGAGAAGGAAGAAACTTACCTGCGTATAGCGGCGGCTGCCGTGGAGACGATCCACTTCACGATCAGGTAACACCAATACATTTCCTTAATTTTGCAATTGGAACATGCATTGATTTCAAAAGGATAGTTGTTTATTATTATTATTTTAATAATTACAGGAAACAGTAAAGAGAAAAACTGATTTCGCACTTAAATAAATTATTATATACTCTCCTTATTTAGAAGTGAGACTTTGAGGACGGGCACATCACCAACAAATTGTACCAAAAGCATTCTAAATGGTACTATAAAATTGATACTTTCTCCCCTCCATAGAAACACGTGGCAATACATCCATTCTTCAGGAATACACTTGCCAACACAATTGTTAAGCACGTGTGTTACAAAATTGTAGACTTTGAGGACGAATACAACACCAACAAATTGTACCAAAAGCATTCTAAATGGTACTATAAAATTGATACTTTCTCCCCTCCATAGAAACACGTGGCAATACCACCATTCTTCTGGAATACACTTGCCAACACAATTGTTAAGCACGTGTGTTACAAAATTGTAGACTTTGAGGACGAACACAACACCAACAAATTGTACCAAAAGCATTTTAAATGGTACTATAAAATTGATACTTTCTCCCCTCCATAGAAACACGTGGCAATACCACCATTCTTTAGGAATACACTTGCCAACACAATTGATAAGCACGTGTGCTACAAAATTGTAGAAAAAATAGCTTTGTTCCCCTTTGCTTCACAAATGTACTAAAATGACGCTAAAAATCGATCACTCGGAGTTATCGTAAAAGTGAACAAAGGTGAAGTCAGGGAGGCCAGTTCGATTTCGTTTGAAGGTGGAGGTTAAATTTTGAATTTATGTGAAAATAGTAACTTCGATTCTATTTTTCTTAGAGATTACTGATTTATGGATTTGAGTCTTTCTTTTTCTTTTATTTACAATACAAACAATAATATAAAGTCTCCCTACAAACCAACTTATGATGAATGTTGATGTAATTTAAGTGTTTGATAATTTGTCTAAAGTAACTAAACAAGTTTCTCTCTTCTTCTTTTTTAACACAAGAGTTTTATACATGCTTATCATTCACCATTTCAATTTTCAAGAGGTGTATTATTTATTACTACCGAGCAATAATAGTAAGTAATATGTCGTTATGTTGGAGAATTGCTTATGAACAATTTTCATTTCGTTTCACATTATTTTGATTTTCAATATACATATTGTTAAAAATAGAAATATTGTGGGCAAATAGAGTACTTTCACTTAATTGGTGCCTTTTTATTTTAGATACTCTGAATATCAAACATTAAATATAGGTACAATTTCAAGAATAAAGGGCACCTGCAATTCATCCAATTGATGATGAATATCTCATCAGTGAAAATGAGTAATGCTTCACTCTTTCAAGCCTACAAATTCAATTATTCAAATACATAAGCATAAAAACATGCAAATAACTAACAAATAATTTGTGGGAGGGCTAGATTCCTCCTCTCCACTTCCAGTTCAGTAGTATTATTAAGTAGTCGCGTGTTGACTTATTTTTAATGTATATTACTATTTGTTGCTTGCTTGCTTCATCTCTTTCTCATATGCTGGCATATTTTTTCAGGAACTCTTCTTTTGAGTCAAGGGTCTATAGGAAACCACTTCTAAACCATCATAAAGATAGGGATAAGGTCTGCATACATCTTACCCTCTCCATAGCCCACTTACGGAATAACAATGCATAAGTCGACAGTAGGAAAACTGTTATCGAATCACTCTTGATAAGTTCATGAGTTAGTTTATGGCTTGATAATCACTCTTGATTTATAGATCCTCCAAAGTTTGATTCGAAAGTTCAGTTCTTAGTAGTTGCTCTTGATGGAATGGTCTTAAGCATGTGCTCACTAGGAAAGATAAGCATTGCCTCTGGAAATAATACCGCAGGCTGTTGGTAATGTTGGTTTTCCTTCTTTCTTTTTCTTTATGTTCGAGGACGAACCTGGTTTTTAGTCGTGGATAATGTAATGACCCGGACCCAAAAGGTCATATTTTTCATAATTTTCAATAGTTAATTAACTTGGTTATTTTTAATAATAATGGGTCAAATCTGAAATATTAAAATAGGTTAATAGGGATTATTACTTTTAATACATAATTAATTTTAAAAAAGAAAATAAAGAGAAGGAAGAAACTTACCTGCGTATAGCGGCAGCTGCCGTGGAGACGATCCACTTCACGATCAGGTAACACCAATACATTTCCTTAATTTTGCAATTGGAACATGCATTGATTTCAAAAGGATAGTTGTTTATTATTATTATTTTAATAATTACAGAAACAGTAAAGAGAAAAACTAATTTCGCACTTAAATAAATTATTATATACTCTCCTTATTTAGAAGTGAGACTTTGAGGACGGGCACATCACCAACAAATTGTACCAAAAGCATTCTAAATGGTACTATAAAATTGATACTTTCTCCCCTTCGCAGAAACACGTGGCAATACCACCATTCTTTAGGAATACACTTGCCAACACAATTGTTAAGCACGTGTGCTACAAAATTGTAGACTTTGAGGACGAACATAACACCAACAAATTGTACCAAAAGCATTCTAAATGGTACTATAAAATTGATACTTTCTCCCCACCTTAGAAATGCGTGGCAATACCACCATTCTTCAGGAATACACTTGTCAACACAATTGTTAAGCACGTGTGCTATAAAATTGTAGACTTTGAGGACGAACACAACACCAAAAAATTGTACCAAAAGCATTCTAAATGGTACTATAAAATTGATACTTTCTCCCCTCAATAGAAACACGTGGCAATACCACCATTCTTTAGGAATACACTTGCCAACACAATTGTTACCGTACAACCTCGATAGACTCTCCTGACAATAATAGACTTACCAACTGGTGTAGATACAATAAAGGGTCGATCTAATGACTTTTCTACTATACATAAGTTCTCCGCGATAAATGGAGTAACATAAGACATAGTAGATCCAGGATCTATCAAAGCATAAACACAATAGGAGCAAACAATCAATGTACTTGTCACAACATCTGGTGATGACTCTGAGTCTTGTCGGCCGGCTAGTGAATATATACGGTTATGGCCACTACCAGAACTAAATGTTCCCTCTCTGCCTCCACATCTACCTCTACCTGCTGGAGTCTGGGGTTCACGCCCTGTAGACTGTGCTGATGAGGAGGAACCTATTGACCTGGTCGACTGACCTATACCACCTTGACCTATGGTTGGGCAGTTTCTCCACCCATGCCCCTCCTGTCCACAAGAATAATAGCATGTGGAACCCTGCATGCACCTCCCAAAATGCATCTTACCGCAAGTAGCGCAACGCGGCGGGCTGTCCTAGCCTGGCCTGAACTCCTCTACTGTTGAGAGCCTGATGTTCATGAACCCTCACCTGGGCCTGACTGTCCCTGACGATCAAATCTACTACCCTAGAACTGATGTGGTGGAGGTCTAGGTGGCCTAATAGAATATCGGGGTTTGGGACCACCCTAAAAATCTCCCTGTGATACAACGAGCCTAGCCCTCTTATGTCTCTCTCTCGACCCTCTCACTCATATATTGCAGATGTCGGCGATTCTCTATTCCCTGTGCAAAGATCTGAATTCGCGAGATATCCATATTATCATTTAGTGAAGCGGTATAACAAGCGTCGATATAGTATGATTCAAGCCCTCCCATATATCTACGCACCATGTCATACATCGTATCAACAAATGTTGGTGCATATCTAGCCAATGAATTAAATCTCAGTCCGTACTCTCAAACACTCATGCTTCCCTGTCGGGGGTTCAGAAACTGGTCCACCCGACCATCCCTAATCTCTCAAGGCAAATAGTGATCTATGAAAGCTTCTGTAAAGCTATCCCAAGTTGGTAGAGATGTATCTTTTCCCCTAGATCTCTCCCAACTTTTGTACCACAATACTGCAACATCACGCAATCGAAATGCTGCTAATTCAACTGACTCAGTCGCTGAGGCATGCATGACTCTGAAGATCCTATGAAGCTGATCAACAAAGTGCTTAGAGTCCTCGTTGTGATATGTCCCTGTAAACTGTGGAGGATTCAAGGGAAGAAATTTACGAACTCTCGAAATTTTGGGACCTTCAAAAGGTCCGACAATATCTGGCGCAATTGGCTGGCGCTGTGCAGCTACTAATTATGCTAACATACATACTGCACTCTTGAAATCCTGGTCAGATGGAATAGGAAGAACTGGAGGTGGTGTTGGTGGAGTTGGGGTCCTGTATCCCTCGAAGGCTCCTGAAGCGGTGGAGAACCTATAGGGGGCTGAGAAGATGTCTCCCCCTGGATCTCACAATGGGCTACCTCCACCTGTGGTACCTTGTCGGTACCCTCACCTACAACTATATCTAGCCCTTGGCTAGCTGTGGTCTACTTGGTGTCGGCCATCTCTATCTGCATACAAATATCAATTATAAGCCAGAAACCTCAACCCTTAAGACACTGCTCTATAGCACGAGGTGAGCAAAATAAGGTTAATCATTCTAACATGCCCGATAGTTTCTTGCTTATCAAATATGGTGCACAACATATTTATAAACAAGACTCTACTAGACACGGCTTGCAGACTCCCTAGGATACGACGTTGCTCTGATACCAAGTTTGTCACGCCCCAAACTCAAGGGGTGCAACTGGCTCCTAATGCCAGAACTTTGGCCCGAGGCGGCCCTGTTGAACCATTTGCTACTAGTGCATGGCAGCCACACTCAATCAAGAAAACAAACAAGTATATCTCGGCTTAAAATTAAGCCATCAGCCGGCAAGGCCCCTGTCAATAGATATATAAAAGAAATAGTTACTCCCAAGAATTCATATAAAAAAATAGCCAACTAATCCCAGAAGTCCTGATTAGGCTGTCGAGGCCACCATGATGTCTATACCGAAACTGAAAGCAGGTATATATCAAGACAATACATCAAACAACTAACAAGCTTCAGAAAACCAACAAACTAGGCCAGCATGTATTACGACCCAGGAGCACCCCCTAGTCGTAACCGGCGTACTCGACCTCGAAGAGGTCTAATACAAGCCTTTTAGCATTCATTCATCGCATAGACACTAAAACCATAAGGAATTTAAAACTTTCTTTACCAAGAAAAACATTGCATAAAAAAATAGCAAGCAGAAGACT
>JAJOOS010013031.1:0-29228 GCA_029582725.1 Solanum chiquidenum
AATCAGCCTAACACAATAATATAACCTCAAAAGAAAAGATTTGTGAAAAGACCAAAATGCCCTTAAATTTCCGGACGGACTCCTTGCTAACTGCCCAACTTTCAAAGGGCATAACTCGCTCATACGAACTCGGAATCGAGCAAACTCGGTGGCGTTGTAAAGATCGTTCCAAGGGCTTTCTAAACAAAACTGGAACTACTCCTGGATCATCCTGAGCTAGGAGTTATGACTGCTCAAAGTTGGCCAAAAACTCACTGATTTCCCACACTTAACCAAATTTCCAGGTTCTGAACTTTTCCAAAAGTGACTACTTCCAATTTCAAGCTTCTTCATTTTCATTTTAAATTGTCGGATGTAACACAATTAAAACGAAATTACATAAAAACCCCTCATAGATCCTCATTATAAAGTCAACACAAAGTCATAGGCTATTGCTTAACCTATCATTTTTCCGAGTCGTTACATCCGCAATAGTCCACCCAATAGCCTGCTTGAACCTCTTCAACACAGAAACCAAAGTCTCAACTTGTTCCGCATTCAAATCGACCGCAATGATGACCGGTAAAGTACCATCTCTCCCCAAGAATACATACCTCAAATGTGATGGTAGAGCCTTAAGCTCCAATTTTTGAGCCTCTTCAACAGACGGTTTTGCGGGTGGAGAGTCGCGATTCTTCATATCTAACTCCAATCTCTTCAGTTTGGAACAAAATTCGAACCTATCAAGTGCGACAACTAACTCATCATAGTCTTTAATACCATCACCCTCAAAATTCATCATCACCGCTGCAAGTGCATCAACACCCTACCACTCTTCCATAGACACTCTAGAACCTAGCTCCACAATGTGATTCACCACTGACACTGACTTGAGATCTCTTTCCTGCTTCATGGACCTACATATAGTAAAAGTTACCTCTTCACTATTTAATCGGAACTTCATCTACCTTTTATCCATATCAACCAAGGCGCGCCCAGTAGCAAGGAATGGTCTCCCTAGGATGATGGGAACCTCAAAATCAACCTCACAGTCAAGTATCACAAAATCTGTCGGAAAAATAAACGGCTCCACCTTCACAAGTACATCTTAGAGAACACCAATGTGCCTCTTCACAATTCTAGGGGCCATGAGTAATCACATTGTAGTCAGTTTTGGAGCCACTAAACCCAACTTCTTGTAAATAGACAATGGCATCAAATTAATACTAGCACCTAAATCACATAACGCCTTTGCAAAATGCAACAACCTAATGGTACAAGGAACAATGAAAGAACTAGGATCCTCTTTATTCTGAACAAGTGACCTAGTAGCAATAGCACTACAATGTTGCAACCTATCATCATCTTCAAAACTCACGGCCCACTTCTTAGTCACCAAATCTTTCATGAATTTCACATACCCAGGCATTTGCTCCAAAGCTTCTATTAACAGAACATTGATGGAAAACTGTTTCAACATAGTGATAAACCTGTGGTACTTTACTTCTTTATTCTTCTTCACCAACCTCTGTGGGAATGGAGGTGGAGATCAAGGCATGGGAACAAATTTTTGGGTTATCTCCGCTTCCTTCTCTGTAGCATTCTTGGACTCTCCAGTAACCTCAATCTCATCATCATCTTTTTCAACCACAATTTCAACCTTAGAGGTCATAGGTAGATCAATGGTGTGTTTACCCCCTCGAGTACTGACTGCCATACAATGCCCATCATTTTTTGGATTTTGGATGGTGTTTTTAGGAAGTGTGCCAGGTTGACGTAGGTTCATTGTAGTAGACAACTGATTCATCTGCTGCTCAAGTTGCTTGATCGACACTGCATGGGCATCAACTTTTTGACCAATTCCAGACAAGTCATTCCACATCTCGTTCACATTCTCATCAATCGAATCAAACCTCTTCATCATCTTCTGCATCATATCCTCAATTCGTGACATACTACCCCCGTCTTCCCTATTGTCAGATTCTCAATTTTCTGGAGGAACATAAGGAGCAACCCTATCGTTTCTGTTGCCATAGTTGTTCCGGTTGTAGTTGTTGTCAGGATTATAGTTCCCATCCCGGACGTACTGACCCTCTTGGTTGTAGTTGCCATAGTTCCGACCTTGGTTTCCTTACCCTTGTCGCCAATTATCTGAGTTGGAACCTTGGGTGTTGGCTCGGAAACCCCCCGTCTGTCATTCACCAAGTAAGCATCTTCCTCATAATAGCATTCCTCACCTAGTGGTGGTGGAGTCCTAGTCAAATAATTCACCGCATTTACCTTTTCTTTACCTTCGCTTACGTGCTTTAATACCAACCCAAGTTCTGTCCTTATTTGAGCCATATCCTCACGAATGACATCGATAGATTGTGCAAATTGAACTGCAAAAGTGCTCCTTCCAGTGTCTGACTTTTGAGTGCTCCATGCTTTATTGTTTCAGGAAATCTTCTCCAGTTTTCAACGATCTCCTCTAAAGTGCACTCACCATATGATCCTCTAGCGATAGTATCAAGAACAACCTTACCATTGTCATCTTGACCTTTGTAGAAATACTCCTTTAGTGGCTCATCATCAATGCGGTGGTTCGGAACACTTCTTATGAATGCAATGAACCTATCCCACGAACTACTCACAGACCTTCCAGGTAGTGCCACGAAGTTGTTGAGTTTATATTTGTGGTTCAACTTCTTTGACAATGGAAAGTACTTGGCCATGAGCACGTTGTGCAATCGATCCCATGTATGAATTGAGTTGTACGGAAGCTCAGAAAACCATACAGTAGCATCACCGGTCAATGATAAACGGAAGACTCTCAACCCTATAACGTTCATATCCAACTACTGTCACCCCACACAACTCTTACAAACACTCCTCAACTTGGCCATATGCCCATGCGGATCTTCTGAAGCCATACCAGAAAACAAACCCATCGCTGTAATCATCTGCATCAAACTGCTAGTCACCATGAATGTATACACCAGTGGTAGAGAAGGGAGAACAATGGGTCCTTCAGATTTGACAGCATTGAATTCACCCCTGTAATATTACACAGTCTTGGTTCTGGTGGATCCTGCACCTTCAATGCATCTCCAAGTAGATTATCACCATGAACTTGAACAATCTCATTATTCACTTGTTCATCAGGCTCTTCTATGGCTGGATTATTACAGACCCTTTGCTTATTCATCTTTCTCAAAGTTTTGCTCAACTCTGGATCGTATGGGGTTAATGGTTCACCTCGATTCTGTGTACTTGGCATACACTAAAGTGAAAACCTGAAGAAAACAAAAACAAAAACAAAAGCAAAAACAAAAGAAAATGTAAAATTAGGAAATAATTGACTAAAGTTCAATAATGTAGTTAAACTTAATCTAAAAGCCTTATTCCCCGGCAGCGGCACCAAAATTTGATACGCTAAAATTACATTTCCCTAAAGAAGTATAAGCGATCATTGCCAAATAAAGAACCCAACTTGTAGGTTGGGGTCGAGACAAGAAAGTAAAGGGGGGTGGGTGGGTGGGTTTGTTAAACAAATAACTAATTGTTGTTAAGTAACAAGTGAGCAAGATTCAAACTTTGTTGTTATCAATGAGAGAGAGAAACTAAGGTGTATGTGTTCCCCATAAGATCTTAACGCGGTAATCCTAATAATAGTAATCCTTTCCTAGTGTATCACATGCAAAATGGTAAGATATGTATCCCTAAGTGCTTGGTCCGCCAAATAGGAAATTTCACTCTGCACCTTGGTCCGGCTACGTGTGTATAATTTACTAACCCATACCTTTACATCAGATTAGACATTACATTAATGTATGGCTTAGTTTTCACCCTCGCACCAATTGACATTAGACTATTAGATAGTATCACACTAAATCTCTGTTGATAATTCTTTTCTTATTAACAACTTCCTTGCTCTGGCAAGTAGCAACAAGGTGAGTTCTAACGTTGGCCACCATTAAAAAGACTTATAAACAAAGAATTATCAATACATTCATCAACACTATTCAAGAATTACTTAGTTATTATTCATACGTTGTTAATTGCTCATGGTTCCGACAACCCTAGTTGTGGATTTAGCTACTCATGCTTCAAAGAACACAATTCATACTGTTAGAAGAAGAATTCATGAACTTACGTATTGAGTAGAAGAAACCCGTAATCTCCAATTGAAATTCAAAGCAAAAATCTTATAAACCAAAATTAGGAAATCAAATTGCCAAAGTTTGCAAATTAATTCCCAAGAAAATACCAAGAACTAAAAGTATACAATGATGTCTAACCCCCAAAAATGAGGTTTACATACCCTATTTATAGGAAAACTTGTCCTAAACAAAAAGGAAATGAAATACAGAAATAAACTTCTGGACGCGACTTCGATCGATGAGACTGACCTATGGACCGTGATTAGACCTACAGTCCGTAGGTCCCTTTTGTAGCTTCATACTTAGAACTTTTTCCACAGAGGTTGGAACCTTCAACTTCCAGATACAAACGACGGGTGTGTAGTACAGACCGCAGGTTGAGGTCCCCTTCCGTGGCTCCACACTTAGAACTTTTCATCAGGTACTAGAACTTTAACTCCCAGTGATCATTGACGAACGTGCAGGATGGCCTGTGGGACATCCTACGGTCCGTCACTCGCCTCCGTAGTTCCACACTTGGTCAGACTTCCCTGATGATCATTCCACGCCTACCCATGACAGACTGTGATTGGACCTACGATCCGTAGGTTACCTCTATGGGTTGCTCCTTCTGCAAAATTTCAACTTTCATCTCTCTCGACATCATCCAAGCCTATTTCCTACAAATATAACATAATAAACATCAGTTCTAATACAAAATGGCCCTAGACACACACAACTCTTAAGTGAAATATATTAACAATATCGTAAACTCACGGTATATCACTACAACTAGTATTGGATGAGATGTAGTTGAGCGTTTATCAGTTTTCTTAGATGGTTTTGGAGTTAAGGAGAATATTTCTCATGAGGAAGTTCTGATTGAGATTTTAGACCGGCAAGTTAAGAAGTTGGGAAATAAAGAAGTAGCTTCTGTGAAAGTGTTGTGGATGAATCAATTAGTTGACGGTGCCACTTAGAAGGCCGAGGTAGATATTATGTCCCAATATCCTCATCTCTTTCCTTCTACTCCTACCCTAGCTTGAGGTATTGAGTTCCTAATGGTTTCTTTGTTTGGAGTCATGTGTCTTATATGTTTCCATGATTTCCTTTCTGTGCATGATTTATGAAAAGTTCAAATTTTGAGAAAATGAGTCAATTTGACTGATTTCTACATATTTATGTGCACTCGAGTATGAATTGCATGTAGACTACTCGATATGATGTTATGAGCATGTTTTTAGCTTGGAGTTTATGTTTCCTCTTTGGATATTAGCTTGGAGTTGATGTTTCCTCCTAGGATATCTGTATTGCATGCATGATGGGCTGTTAGATTTAGTTCCACCCCTCTTATGATGTTTTGATTACGTCCTAGCTTGGATTCGATATTTACCCCTTGGTTATATGCATTGAGATGAAGTTGCATTGATGGTTGGGTTGTTAGTTCCTCTCCTACTCTTTTAATACCAACTTGAATCTCATTCAAGGACGAATGATCCCAAGGGGGAGATAATATAACACCACAGATTTAGAGAAGGAAAAAATATTCCTTTCCTTAGCCGACTCGGTGAAGTAGGGAGTGAACGCCGAGTGACTTGGTGATCCGCCAAGTGGAAACCCCATCGCCTTTTGGATTGATCTCTGAGTCCAGTGTTCTGGAACTTTAGGTGAGCTAAGTCGATCTCACCGTTCCGTTCGGCGTATTGACAAAGTGCCCTCCCCATCACCTTATTGACTTCATCCAAAAGTTGACTTACTGTAATTTTAGGTGAGTTAAAGGCTCACTTGGTGAGTCGCCGAGTGGCCATTTTGCGATCTCCAGCGTGAGTTCTTTTCAGTTTTTCAGTTAGGGTCTTAGAAGTCTTTTTTCAGATTATTTTAATTCTGTACTACGTCGTTTTACCTTTCACTAAGATCTTTATATAAGTAATTTCAACCCCAAAATTAGTTCATTCACCCCATTCTCTTCAAATTCACCAAAAAGAAAAACTCTCAAATATTTCTCTCTCTAGAAAGCTTGAAGAAGAAAAATTCAACCTAGGGTTTCAATCCAAGTATCAATTCCTCCATTGAAGATTAGCAATTGGCTTCAAGGTATGATAGTTTTCATCCATGGATTCCTTCCATTCATGGAGTTCCCAAATTCTTCTATTTTCAAAGTTACAAATCCCCAATTCAATTAGCGTTTTCTTCAATTATAATGGGTTCTCTTGAGTTATTGATTTAAATGATTGAATTATGATCTCTTATGCATGAATTGATGAAATACTACGATTTGATGATGATTTCTCCCATGAACCCATGTAATCCCCATGTTTTCAAGTTATGATCATGTGATATGAGATTTGATTATAAATGAAGAATTTTATGAAGTCAAGCATGTATTGATAGAATTACATGAATTTATGATGAAATCCATATCTAACCCATGTTTTCTAAATGTTGATGATTGCAAGTGGGTTTTGAACCTTGAAAGGTAAATTATGGAATTATGCATGTTCTTATGAAATCTATGCAAATGTTTTAAGGGTGCCTTGAGAGCAAAGTATCAATGATGATGATGATGATGTGTTATTGAAAGGATTTTCTCATATACACATAAAAGCATTATGTGAAAGATTTTCTCAGATAATAAGGATTCTAATGTTGAAATGTTTTCTTACCTAATTGAATCAAAGACTAAGAGCTATCCCAATGACTTAGCTATGATTGGTTATTGAATGATACCTTTCCATGGATTATGACTTAAGTTTGATTAGCAAGATGACGTGCCCTTCCAATGATAATGAGGAAAACTAAGAAATGACTATTCCGTGGGATTCATGCTTAGCACTGAGAGGATATTGAGATGGAAGCTCTCCCATTAGTAGAGGCTGGGTCTCTAGAAGAAATCTCTTTATCCCATACCTATGTGCCTCCATAGGAAGATTATATAGATAGACATTAGCTAGTTGATCCACCTAGGCTAGAAGTTATGGTCCTTACCTTGGAAAGTAGGACAATCATTTTCGGTGTGGGAGACACTGGGGATCATGTTATAGATCACATGATCTCTATTTCGGTTAATGCTAATCCCCCACATTAATAATAAACTAAGGTTACTTCAAGAAGTATCTCATATGTGTTCAAAGGTTTCAAATGATGCTAGCTTGCATTGATCATGTTTTATGACTTTTGTTTTCTAACCCTTTTATATCACATTTTAGCTTGGTTAATTGCATGTCATGAAATGTCCCCTTTTAGCATGATTTAAATGTTTTATGCATAGCTATCACACTTAGTACAATGTTTTGTACTAACTCATACTCTTGCCTACATTTCCTCAAAATGTAGGATCTGACAGTCAGGTTTCCCAGTTTCGTGGTTAGTGGTTGATTACGAGTTTCCCGAGCTTTGGTGAGTCCTCATGCATCGAGGATGAGTTTTTATTTTTTCATTTTTCTTTCTTGTATTCCAGTTTTAGGACATGATTTATGGGCTTGTCCCAATTTCATTCTATTGTATTAGATGACTATTGAGACAAGTGTTTTAGACTTCTACTTTTCTTTTATAAAATTATTGGATTTGGACTATTGTTTTATTTCTTATGCTATGAGTGCTAAGTGGCTTGTATTGAGTCTCTCGTGGTCCTATACACAATGTTACATCTAGGGGGTACCCTAGGGTCGTGACACTATCCGGAAGAGAAATATATGCAAGCTTCATCCCATAGGTTTGCCTATATTTTCTAATGATCAAACAACCCGATTTAAGCAAGATCTCAGGGTATTTTCAGGTTGTATGAGGTTGAGGATAAATATATGGTCAGTTTGGATTGATTTCACCTTTACAAAGAATTCTTGCACTCATTGATTAACGTTTCAAACACACCTCATCCAATTTTAGGTGCAAACGATCGTCAAGCAGTATAAAACCCAACAAAGAGTTGGGGTCGTATTCCACAAAGAGCGGTACATGTTCAAATTAAATTAGGAAGTACAAATGTGGTCTATTCAGCCATAGGAATAGACATTATAGAAAAAAGACATGAATCAAATAAAAAGGGGTGACACGAATGTCAGATGGGGGGTTTTGGTTTTCAATTATCAACTACAAAGCAGTCACAAACACTTTGAAATAACAATAAGGAGTGGAATTCTCGGTATGTGATCGATTATAGGAAAATTTTGATATATGGTTAATTGAAACTATGATTAAACAACTAAAAATTAGTGAATAGTCTAGACTATAAGGGAGATAGCTTTCTCTGGAACAACTATCCCGAATCAGGTGATTTCTTTCGAACATCAACAAACATGATAATGAAGAACAACCCACGCCTTAATTCATCCACTCTTTCGAGCTAGATGGGTAGGATTGAGTTTAGGATTCAGTCTCTCAAGCTAAACCCAGCTCAACCCAATACCTACAAATCACTAATCAATAATCTTAGTTCAAAAACCTCTCTCTCGAGCAAGCCAAGAACAAAAAATTAGATTTGCATTTGCAACTACAATTCATAAATTAAACCACAATTAATGATTAAACTCACTTCAATTTAGCATTTAAACTAGTAATTAACAATACCCATAAACTAATTCAACCCATAATCACATGATCACACCCCAAAAATTGGGATTTTAGCCAAACATCATAAAAGAGTAAAAACGGTTACCGAATCGATTAGCCATCCACTGGGTAAGAGTAATTTAGTCTTTACAATGCTTCAATTTGCAGAATATTCAAAACCCACTTCCAAAATATCCAAAATGAATCTCTAAAATTCTTCAAAACTATGAAATACTACACGGAAAAATGTCCTAAGCTAATTTAACATTAAACAACATAAGTCCACTCTGTCAACATTCTAAGATAATCGTTCAAAATCTAATTTATATTGGCCAAAAATAAGCCACAAAGGGCTGTTTAGTGAAGCAAGTCGGGCTTGCCGAACCACTCGGTGATCCGCCTATTGATCTCTTCCATCGCCTTTTTGCCTTGACACTCAGCATCCTCAAGTTCTATAACTTTGGGCAATCTCTCTTTCCATCACAGTATTTCTCGGAGATTCACCGACTGCTCTTTTTTGTCGACGACTTGGTTTCTTCCCTTAGGACTAGCACACTGGAACTTTAGGCGGTCAAGCTAGCCACTCAGCGATTCGCCAAGTGGTCTTGGCGATCACCAAGCTTGCCTTTCTTTATTTCTTGAGTTTGTTGTATTCCTTTTTTCCTATTAGTGTCCTTGCTTTGTCCCTCAATCCATATACCTGAAAATCAAGGATTTAACATCAGTCTATGGCACAAATTAAGCATTTGATGACATTAAATCTATACAAATAAAGCCCCAAATGAGTCCATATCTCGGACTCATCAACACCCCCAACTTAAACTTTTGCTTGTCCTCAATTAAAACTCAAGATCAACAGTTAAAAAAGGATATGTCAAATAGTGCTGCATAAGACTCAACATGAATGCACACAACAAGATTCAACTTACTCATGCAATGATCGATTGTGCACTCAAAGATTCAAACTGTGACTCACCATTATCAAAGATGCTCAAGTTCACAATACTTGCTTCAAATGCAAGTTCAAGCTAAAAAAAGGTACTCAAATGCCCTCACAACAAAAATGATTCCCTATTCACACAAAGTTCTTCAACAATTTATAGTTCCCAAATCACATACGACTCTCACACTCACAAAGATGAACACATGCATGACTTCACCTATAGGTTTGCCCTTATTTTCCAATCAACATTCGTTTCAGCTCACTCAAGATCACGAAGGCCTTTTCAAGGCAGGTAACGAGGCTGAGTGTAAAGGTATGGTCATTTAGGCTCAGTGGCTGATACCCTCATGAAGTGTGGTCTGAACATCACTTTCTTCCTTTTATTTAACATTTTTATCATGCTCATAATTCACCCCATTATTCAACTTCAGATGGACTACCGGATACCCCATTTCTTTTGCAACTTCCACTAATTTATTTCACAACTTTTTCATTCTTTTTCTTTTGCTTTCTTCTTTTCTTTCTTTTTTTTTACATGGAGGGGTTCCATCTTTTTCAAAACCGTTGCTCAAAGGGGGAATTCTCACACTTCTTGATTTCCCTTCTCTTTTCACAACACCCCCAACTTAGGCATTTGGACTAAGTTGGCTATTTAATTAAACCACACTTCATGAGAGTTATGGGTGAATGGATAAAGAGGGGTCACAATTGTTCAAGTTTCTTCCAAGAAAAGGATAAGGCTCAAGAGGGTTCAAGCAAAGTTCACACATCTCACAAGGTTGGCCACAAAAGAGGTATATTGTCAAATTGGTTCCCTCTTCAAAATTGTTGCCTAAGATCATTTCAAGTGCTTGCATCACTTAGTCAACCAGACCAATGGGGAAAATTCTAGTTGTTATCACACACAATGTTCAAGGTAGGCTCATCACACAAGGCATTGGCACCAATATCAAACAAGACTCCATACTATCTAGCTAGTGTGCAATGTTCATCACAAGAGACTCATTTGATAACCGGCTAGTCACAACGAGATGCTAAAAGTTCACACATTGTCTATGCAACTTCATTGGCATCATCGTAGCCGCACATACATTTCGTTCAATTAATAGCACTATTCAAGTCATCGGTATTGATCATAACCGATACTCAAATTCACACAAGAACAACCACAATAACAAACAATAGAGGTGGCACAAATTTTAAAAATAGGTCAAACCATTTCCATTCAAAACAAGGAAAGCATTCACAATATTAAGATCCAAACACAATAAAAAACAAATATAGATCACAAAACCCAATATATCCAAATAAAATGTAATCACAAGAGATAGGTATGGAAATACCTCACCCCACCCCACCCACAAAATAAAAGCAGTTGTCCTCAAATGCAACTAAAATAAAGATAATCAATAAAAACAACAAAGAGAGAGGTAAAGATGTCATCCTGCCAGGCTAAGCCCTGGGGTGAAGTCTGCATTGCAGTCACTCTATCTGTCTGGGCATCAGTGCCCAGGGTCACAATCTGGGGTTGGGCATTAGTGCCCGGTGTAACATCAACACTAGCTCCACTAGAGCCTGCCATAGAAGTTTCTCTCAATGAAGTCTGAATGACCGAATGTACCATAGCCTCCTCGACCCCAGTCAGACCCTCATATGTGGTCTCCTACTGAACACCGAGCTACTCCTCTTCAGTCTTAGCCTCAGACTCTACAGCCACATCATCATCTCTAACCTAATCTCCAGTGGTAGCCGAAGGCACATCAGAACAGACCGGAATATTTGTGTCCAGGTCGTTAGGGATCTCCATGGTCCCAAAAATCATCGACATATCAGTGGACTTCAGCTGGTCCACATCTTTCCTCAACTCTGCAATTGCAGCCATTAAGACCGTCACCTCATGAATGGCTCCCTGACCTCTCACACTCCTCTATCCTTGCTGTGAGGGAATCCATAGCATATCTAAGAGGTGTCAAAGCAGTGATGAGAGCTCTCTCAATCATCCCAGGAACTACAACGTCTATCTTGGAGGTACACACATCAACAGAATGGTCTAGGTTCCCCATCCGTAGCAGTATGGCCTAGGTGAGTGGAGGTCAGGATGCAATAATACTAGCAGCAGACCTAGGATGCAGGGCAGTGGTAGAATATCTCGGAGTCATAGAAGGGGTAGATCTAGAAATACCCGAAGGCCTAGTGGCCGGAGTAGGCAATACAGCCTCTACAAGTAGTGTCTCAATATCAACAGTCGGGGATGTATCCACCGGGGCTGCCCTCTTCATCTCAGCGTCATCCTTCAAATACTAGGCCTCAATACGCCGGATGTCAATAGAGGAGGTGGGAATCACTTACACGTCCTTCTTCTCAACACATGGCACCCCGACTCGTCTGCACAACTCGGTGATAAACATTGGAAAATGAAGAGAAATCTGTTGCTGCCTAGATCTCATGGCCATCTCCTTTCTAATAATGACACCTAGATTGATGCGCTTCCCTTCAATGATGGATCCATGACATTCCACCTTTGTGGCGGAGGATAGACTCATTCTGGGACGACATGATTGTGCTACTGATGAAGCCGAACCAATACCTCGCTCCCACATTGAGGTCCTTCTTCTCTATTGGCACTCTGGCCTCGATCCACCTAGGAGTAGTGTCAGACAGGAGAGGGGCCAACCAACCTTTCATATCATCCAAAGCCGTTATCTTGATCATGCTCTGGTAGTCATTTGTAATGTTGTCAATGCATTCCAAAACAACATTTATGTCATCACTATCACATTTTCCCTTCCTTCCCCTGACAACTACATAATCCAATGGTTTAAAGGAAGCAACCTTTCTCTTCCCCTGTGGCACCAAAGCTCCATAAGTAGAGTAGAACTCCCGAACCCAATTAGGAATGTAGGGACCCCGGGGTTTAGTAAAGAGCTGGAAGTTGTGGGATTTTAGGGAGCACCATATCTCCAGATACCTGTCCACCACACCATCTGTGGATAATATCTTCTCCTTGATGGTAGTCCGCAGTCCCTCGGACTTTAATTAGTTGAGATATCGGGGAGGAGGAACCTATGCAGGTAGTACTGGGACCACAATCTGTTCTGGAGCTGGAGAAGGAGGAGTTATCTCAGGAACCCGGATCTTAGACGGATCATGCATCCTCTTGTAGCTCATTTTTGCTCTGTGGGCCAATAGAAGCTGGTCATCCTCATGCTCAGAGATGACAGCCTGAGAATCCTGGTGTTCCCCCTCGCTTTTAGATGTGGTAAGGTGAGTTGCGTAAAATCCCTTACTATCCGAGCTGACCTCCGATGACTCAGCTGCGGGCGCCTTGCCCTTTCCTTTGCCTTTCCCACCAGTGGTAGGAAGTTTTGTTGCCTTTGCTTTGGATGCCGCTGCATCCTCATTTATGATGATCCCCCACTTACGGGGCTGCATGTCTCGTCCTGGTACTTTGGGTCTAGACATATCTCTAAAATACATCGAAAAGTATTAGAAATCATTCAAAAAAATTTACAGAAATCAAGTTGCAGAAAGACTCACCGAACTAGTCGGTGAGTCACCAAGTCGCTTAGGCGAGTCAGATCGGGCTCGCCGAAAGAACCAGCTTGAAATTTTTCCAGAAATAAGGCATGTCGGCGATGCTCAGGGCCCTTTGGTGAATCGCCGACACCACTTGGCGAGCTCGGACTAGTCCCCCAAAAATTATAGTGTATTTTAGGGGTTAGGGGCGCAGAAAGGGCGATCAAAGGAATATTTCGGTGAGTTACCGCCGAAAGTTATAGACTCAACTTAGACAAATCAAAAAATTAAGGGCGATCAAAGGGGGACTTTGGAGAACCACCGAACCGTTCAGCGAGCTCGACCCAGCTCACCAAATTGCCCAACATGCCAATTTTCAACCCCGTTTCCCAAAATCAAGCCCGCAACCCCCGAAATCAAAATCAAGCACACACACTATGAAATTCAAACAAGACCTATATGACCCATGCCTTTGGGGTACTCAGACTTCCCCCGATTTGGCCAATATTGGCAATTTGATGACTTTTGCCCTTAAAAATGACGTCAAATGCTTCATCATTGGGAAAATTATGTCATTTGGCACAATTCACAGTTACTCTGACTTCACCCCACTAGACCCAATACACCATAACCGCAACCCAGCAATTTAGAGTCAATTTTAACACACAAAACATGGAAAATCATCTTTTTAAGCATTTAGGCATAAGTTCGAAAACAATATGGGCAATCCGACACATAAAACACACTTTCAACAATTACCCAAAACATTTCAACACATATATACCGATAGCATTTGAGTTCAATCATTAATCAAAGGTGCGGGGTTCAGAAAACCAACTGTATGCCAAATTGATAATTTGAAAATTAGGTGGAAAAGTATTCCAATTTCGAACACAAGATCATACACAAATAGTGAACGAAATAGTAAAGTACGGAGAATCTAATGTGTGGGTGAGAGTTTACGGGGTTAGAAATGACAGAATATGAAAGATTTTAAAATTTTAAACCATTTGACCTTTTAAAACCTTTCAGTTCGCGGCCCTTTCGGCGGTGTTAGTAGACCACGCTGAACCACTCAGCGATTCCCCAAGTGGTAATTCACCTCGCCAAGTTTTACAGGACCTTAGGTCAATTTAGGGGTCCAAACGACGGTCAAAATTGGGCTCGCCGACCTGTTCGACGAGTCGCCGATTAAGCAATTGGCCCACCGATTTTTACAGACTTCAACTTCATATTTTGTGGGTCCAACAACGGTCCAAGTCGGGGTGACCGACCTCTTTGGTGACTCATCGATTGGACTTTTGGCTCGCCAAACTGCACATTATCAAACATACTTTACTTTTCAACCAGCACAATCAACACCCGTTATTCAAAATCAAACTTAAAGCATTAAAAAATTGGGTTGCCTCCAAAGAAGTGCCTTAGTTAACGTCGTGGCACGATGCAAGTACCAAATCAAGATTCATTTTTAGGGTTTGCCATTGTATCACTAGGCAACCCCCTTGTTGTCTTGGATTCAAATGTGATGAAATTTGACCCATTTGGGTCTCCAACTGCTTAATATAGAGTGAGTGAGAGGTCACCGTCTGGTTGAGAGTCGAGCCATCCACTTTCATTTTTTTCAACACTTTATCCGACCCTTCAACCTTGTTGAGAATGCGTTAGAGCATGTCTTTCGTACAGCCACCCTCAAATTCCTTGGGCTTTTGACGCTCATGGAGAGGAACTTACGTATCCTTCTCCCCGTTTCTTTCCTTCCAAGTGGAGTTGCTATCACACCAATCTCTGCCACGATCTCTCCAGCCTTCATCTCTATTCCAACCTTGATTTCCTCCAGGGCTTGGGTAGTTAGCACGATAACCTCCTCCTTGATTGGCTAGGAAGTTCACTTCCTCATTGTACATCCCTTCAAATTAGGCTTCATCGGGGTTTACTCCACGAACACCCATAATATTAACAATCTTCGTACCAATACCCATGACATTTTTATACAAGATATCCAGCTGGGTCATCATCTTTGCCATGTTTTGGTCGCTCTCTTGATTTTTTTTTATTTGCTCTTTTGTCATTCTAAAGTTGAGAGGAAAGACTTGGTCCTCACGAGTGTACTATGCCCTGTTGATCTTGGTCATGTAATCAAGCAGTTGGGAAGCTAGTTCATAGGATTGTTGTATTATACCACCGGGAACAAGTTGATCAGCAACTCTTTTGTTCACCGAATCAAGACTCCTATAGAAGTATTGCAACATCACATTATTAGGCAGCCCATGAGTTGGACATTGCAACACCAATTTCTTAAACCTCAGCCACGTCTCGTGGATCGGCTCACCTTCCAAGCATTTGAAACCTTGGATGCTATCCCTAAGTATCATCATCTTTGATGGAGGGAAAAATCTCACTTGGAATACTTTGATCAGCTCCATCCAAGAAGTGATGGAATTTCTTGGCAACTCAGCCAACTACTTGCTTGCCTAGCCCATCAGAGAAAATGGGAACAACCTCAGACGAACTGATTCTTGTTTAATGTTCTTAAATGAGACCAGTCCACAGACATCAACAATTTTTTTGATATGCTCATGGGGATCCTCATGAGCTAGCCCCCCCAAATAATCCTTTCAATTGTAGGAGCTGAAGCATGATGCTTGTGATGTGAAAAACAACATTTCCTTCAGCCGGAGGTAAACGAATGGCTCCAACACCACCCTTTTAGACTGGGTCATTGATGTTTGGGTGATTGACATCATTGAGGTTTCCAACATCATCTTGGTGTCCCACTTGGCTACCATTACTTCCGTTAATGCTCATCTCCTCCTCTGTTTAACAAAAGCAACACAAAACAAAAACAAAAATAAGTAGATTCAACTAAAACTAAAAAGAACACAATTCAACTTCACCAAAAGAATTTTAAACAACACCACTCCGCAGCAGCGACACCATTTTTTATTAAGGTTTCAAACACACCTCATCCAATTCTAGGTGCAAACAATCGTTAAGCAGTATAAAACCCAACAAAGAGTTAGGGTCTAATCCCACAGAGAGCGGTACATGTTCAAATTCAATCAGGAAGTACAAATGTGGTCTAATCAGCCATAGGAATAGAAATTATCAAAAAAAGACATGAATCAAATATAAAGGGGTGACACAAAGGTCAGATGAGGGGTTTTGCTCTTCAATTATTAACTACAAAGCAGTCACAAACACTTTAAAATAACAATAAGGAGAGGAATTCTCGGGATATGATCGATTATAGGCAAATTTCGGTATATGGGTAATTGAAACTACGAGTAAAAAACTAAAAATCAGTGAGTAGGCTAGACTATAAGGGAGATAGATTTCTATCGATTAATTATCCCGAATCAAGTGATTTCTTTGAAACATCAACAAGCATGATAATGAAGAACAACCCATACCTTAATTCATCCACTCTTTCAAGCTAGATGGGTAGGATTGGGTTTAGGATTCACTCTCTCGAGCTAAACCTAGCTCAACCCAATACATACAAATAATTAATCAATAATATTAGTTCTAAATCCTCTCTCTCGATCAAGCCAAGATCACAAAATTAGAACTGCATTTGCATCTACAATTCATAAATTAAACCATAATTAATGATTAAACTAACTTCAATTTAGCATTTAAACTAGTAATTAACAATAGCCATAAACTAATTCAACCCATAAACACATGATCACACCCCAAGAATTGGGGTTTTATCCAAACATAATAAAAGAGAAAAATGATTACCGAATTGATTAGCTATCAATGGGGTAAGAGTAATTTAGTCTTTACAATGCTTCAATTTGCAGAATATTCAAAACTGACTTCCAAAATCTCCAAATTGAATCTCTAAAATTCTTCAAAACTATGAAAAACTACTGGGAAAACTGTCCTAAGCTAATTTGGCATTAACCAACATAAGTCCACTTTGTCAACATTCTAAAATAATTGTTCAAAATCTAATTTATTGTCGCAAAAAATAATCCACAATGGATCGTTTGGCAAAGTAAGTCGGGTTGCTGAACCACTCGGCGATCTGCCCATTGATCTCTTCCATTTTTGCCTTGGCACTCAGCATCCTCAAATTCTGTAATTTGGGGCGATCTCTCTTTGCATCGCAAAACTGCTCGGTGATTCACCGACTGCTCCTTTTTGTCACCGACTTGGTTTCTTCCCTTAGGGATGACAGGAACTTTAGGTGGTCAAGCTAGCCACTCGACAATTCGCCAAGTGCTCTTGGCGATCACCATGCTTGCCTTTTTTTATTTCTTCAGTTTGCTTTGTTCCTTTTTGCCTGTTAGTGTCCTTGCTTTGTTTCTCAATCCATATACCTGAAAGTGAAGGATTTAACATCAATTTATGGCACAAATTAAGCATTTGAGGACACTAAATCTATATAAACAAAGCCCTAAATGAGTCCAAATCTCGGACTTAGCACTCATCTTCACCTCTTATCATGTTCCTTTCATTCTTTTCATTTGGAGATTCAATCTTTAATTTTTCATTCAATTTATTGAAAATTCGTTTTATTTCATCAAGACTTTCCTTTTCATTCCATTTTCATGTTTTTTTTTTCTCTTTTTTAATAAGGAGGGATATCTTCTTTTTGCTCTAAACTTCAAGGTTGAGGTCGTACTTTTCTTTCTTGTTTTTTTGCACTTGGCTCTCTTTCCTCCTTCCTTTTAACACTCCCAACTTAGGACTTTGGCCTAAGTTGGCTATTTAAACAAGCCAATTCTTAGAAAAGGATATATGAGTGAGAATTTTGGAACACATTTGGTTGAAGAGGCTTCACTAAGGTTGACAATAAACGGTCAAAGCTCAAATGATGCCAAGATGGTTGTACCCCTCACAAGGTAGTCACAAAAAGTTGGAAGATTTGAGTTCCGTCTCAAAATTTGTGTCCAAGAACATGTCTTGCATTTCACGAAGGCTACACAATTACACTAACAAGGCAAATTCTAGGAATAGACAAGTATGCTTTAAATAGGATCTCACCACACATGACACTTCCAACACAATCATCTTACACAACTTTACAAAATTAAGAAGCTTGTGTGTGATGTTTATTGAAAGACTCACATCAATACACATCTATTCAACACAAGAATCTAAAAGACCATTCAAAAGTTAAGCAATGCCGAATTCCTCTTGCAACACCAACACAAAACACATTTTTCATCAAGAGCAGTATCCAAGAAATCAATATTCGACAAATTCAATTCTTGAATATCAACAATGAAAACAAGCAACATCAATCAACATCACTAATCAAAGAATCATGGGGCAATTGCTAGAGAGGCGATAATGAAATCAAATGCAAGCAAAAAGAAAGGGGTACAACCTATAAGTGTCTCTCACCCCACCAAAAATAAAAATGCAGTGTCCTCAATGCAAAAAGTAAAAAGAAAGAGAAATCAGCTAAGTGTCTCCTAGTTAGATGAAGTTTGGCTGAGTTTTCATTTAGGCGAGGTACAACTGAGATCGCCTATCGGGTCAATGAATCGTGGAAAGAGTGAAACTCGCAAACTGTGATTGTAGAAATCATAAAATTCCTTACCAAGTTCGGCAAACTTAATGATGTTCACCGAGAGAGAACGGTGAGTTACTGAATTATATTGTTGCTCGTCAAAATGTTTAATACTCTTTTTCTGGAATTTTTTTCCAAGAAGGTAAACTGAGTCAGGTTTGCCAAACATGTTTGGTGAATCACCAACGTAGCTATACTTCCGTCGAAGTTCACTACTTCTTGCATCGAAGGATTTAACCTCCATTTGTGCTCTATGCTTGGCTTACAATCTTTGGTCCAATGAATTTTATGAGTACAAACACCTAGGGAGATCCCCACTATTCTGTAATAGACCGTCCCAAAGCTCTAATGTATTTCTTCAAAAATCTGTTCAACGCATCCACTTCCCATTCTTTTGAGCTGTTTGCAATTACTATCGGCAATGTATTCTCAACCCCTAAAAAGATATACCGAAGATGTGGAGGAAACACTTTCAACTAAAATTTTGGGGGTTCTATTATGGATGGCTTGGCTGGTGGCACCTCTCGATTTGACAAATCAATATCTAGATTCTTTAGATTAGGTATGAAGGATCCCACACCGACTAGGGCAGAAGCACCCTCATCATAGTCACTTATCTCTCTGTTCATCATAATTAAGCAATACCACAACCAATGTTTCTCCACTTTAAGTTGCTTCATCGATACTTGCCACGTCTTCATCAATTTGGTCTAGGTGAGAGACCACATCCATGTCACTTCGGTACTTCACGGATTTGTAAATGTTGAAGTTGACTTCTTCTTCATTCACCAAGAATTTCAAATCACCCCCTTGACCTCGACTAAGCCATTTGCGGTAGCTAAGAGTGGCTTACCAAGTATAATGGAAACTTCATCATCAATTTCACAATCCAATACCATGAAGTCAGATAAGAGTACAAAATTATATACCTTTACTAGTACATCCTACACCACTCTTATTAGCCTTTTGATTGACCGGTCCGCCATCAATAGGCTTATTAGTAGTCTTTGGTTCCTCCAGCCCAAGTTTATTGAACACCTTCAAAGGCATTAAATTGATGCTTGCTCCAAGGTCATATAAATCCTTGGGAAATTGATGCATTCCAATGGTGCATGGTATAGTGAAAACTTAGGATAATCCTTCTTTACGATTGCATTATTGTTCATGATGAAACTACAATTTTGAGGGATCTCAATAGTTTCACATTCTATCACCCGCTTCTTTGTGATCAGCTCCTTCATAAACTGTTACGACCTAGGGGTACCCCCTAGATGCAACACGGCGTACTTGACCCCAAAGGAGTCTCATACAAGCCCTTAGCATACATAAACATAGGAAATATAAATGATGCGGAATTTAAATTTTTACAATTGAAGTATTTTTATTTAAATCATAAGCGAAGTGACATTGTTTCATTAACCATCTACTACAATAGAATATCCATAGGGTCACAACCCTTTACAATCAAAAGTCTCAAAAGTAGTCTATAAGAAAAAAAACTAGAAATGAATGACATCTTGTCCTCGAACTATGAGGACTCACCACAAGTCTTGGAGATAACCAATCCAAGCCTTTGTCAAGAATGGAAGTACAGTTCACCTAGCCGGAACCTACACTTTATAAAAATGTAGAAGAAATAGGGGTTAGCACAAATATGTACTAAGTATGGAAGCATGCATAAAAATCCTTGAAATATGATAAAAATGACATTTTGGTTGAAAAGTATGCCTTTGCCAAGTTTGAGAGTCACTAATCACTTTTAATGTGAAACACAAGTCATAAGCACATTTATCATGCAAGAACATTGCAACATAATAGAACCATCTTTTTAGTAACCTTAAGTTGTACTTGTGCAATATATGATTGGCATCCCATAATACCAACCACACTAAGTTCTCCTTTGAGGCTACCCTAGTCATACATAACATACATAGACCTCATAATAGTTAATACTCATGGACAAGGAAATAGTCATGTACATTAACTTGAACATAAGGAAACTCATCCATATCAACAATCCATTCAAAATACATGCATACATTCATATCTTATCATAGCATAAGAAACCATCCCACAACCCCTTTCAAAGTCTACTTGTGCAATGTAAAAGTGAAGTCCCATACCCCCACTCCTACTAAGTAAAGCTCATCAAGAAGTCATAATTACAGTTCGTGTCATATTAATTATCTTGTTATGTAGGGAAAATAGCCATAACCGACATAGACCATGTGACCTACATGGAATCCGGTGTCGTGTAACCCCACACTGAAAGAAGGTGTCCTACTTGCCTAAGGTAGAACTAAATGTATTAGCTTTTAGGTGGATCCACTAGCTAAAGACCTATGTGGGCACATAGTTATGGGATATGGAGATTGCTTCTAGAAACCCGACCTATTTTATTGGTGGAAGAGCTTCCATCTCATGAGAATAATTTAGATGACCAGGCCTATTGTATTGACGGGAGGGCCTCTACCTCATTTTCCATATCTACTCGGTGCTAAGCATTATTTACCAAATTATACATAATTTGTATTGAATTTGCATTTACATGTGTGAAGGAATATCTTGCCCTTCATTTAATACAACTCATAAAATAGATCATAGATTCAATTAGGTGAGAATGGACTTTCAACCTTAGAATCATCATTAACATGTGAGTAAACCTTTCACATCATATTCATAGTGTTTCATGAGAATAGCCTTTCAATCAACACAACAACATTATCATCATCCTAGACAATTCATACATAGTGATGTGTAAGGGTAAGGGGAGAATGATCTTTCAACAATGCCACAATTTACACAATAGTCATAAGATCTTCACTTTCTAAGTGAATCATAAGGTCATACACAACTTTCATCAACATGTACAAACCTTCATAATTTACCCTTCAAGGGTCATAAATCATGTCTCACAATCATACCTAGAAATACTACATTAGGCATGGATAAAACAAGATTCAATAACTAAAATACCATAGACACAATTCATAGTGTTCATCTTGCATCAATACTGTTGCGTCCAAAATCACACGCAAGTGCACGTGGTTACTCAAGGAGTACATCGACTCTTTCGAGCCAGATTATCGAACTCAAGGGGCTTCAAATCAACAAATAACCACTATGTTATGTCTAAATTAAATTTTCTTATATGTCAAACAATTTTAGAAATTTGATTATAATTACTAAGTTCAACAATCTCAAAAATTAAGTACTACAATCAACAGTTTCAAACAAGAGAATTTCACAATATGAGAAAGTAATCCAGGGTTGTAGCATAACATGATTTCCTGCATAATATTAATTTATCCTAGCATTCGATGGACTAACTTCATTATGAATTTGCAAGGTTCATTTTACGATCATGATCTTCCGACCTCTAATCGCCTACTACCATTGACAGCCTAACTACATCGTTGAGTGGGGATAGGCATGAAGCAATGGCGGAGCATTAAGCTATCATCTTGTATATTAATCAAGCGCGGTATATAGGCATAAGACTATCCTATATACCAAACACTCTAATTTTACTCTAGAGTGAACACACTTCCCACATTCTTTGGTCTATCCCTCTATTCGTCTTCCGAGTTCAAGACCAGACAACAAGTTTATTTTAATATTGATCATGCATTAAAATAGTTAAACAAGAATGTAAGCATAAATCACAAAACCCATCTCATGCTAGAAACAAATACTAATAAGCCATTAATCGTAGCTACAACCCTAAAATAAGGGACTTTAGCTACTCATAACACAAAAGATCATCAAGTAATATTTATGGATCATAAAAGAGTTTACCAAATGAAGGAGTAGAAGAAAGGCCCTAGAAAGTGTTAGCCAAATCGCCTCAATTGCTCCTCTCTCGTCTTTCACAAACTGGATAGTAATAAAAATAACACACTTAAACTATTTATAGTCTAAAATAAAACACGTGGCCAATTTCTGGTGTCCAGGTCCGCGACGCAGACCTGTTCCCTCTCTTATAGTTGTGCACAGGAGAAACCTCTTCGCAACGCGCTCCCATCGCGAACTCCACTGTTAAGTGGAGTTCCTTTTCTGCACACACATATCAGCTCCGCGACGCGGAGATGCTCCCTCGTAGTGTATTCTCCAGCTTCTTGGCCCTTTTTCTCCGCAACTTCGTCTTCTATTTTCCAACCTCTGACCAGGTGCCCTATTTTGGCTCGTTCTTCTTTGCTTTCCCCCTGAAACATCTAATCATATTGGTTAGAAAAAATGACATCAAGAGACTCTCAAAACTTAATTCCGACAATGAAAAAATGCTCTCAACTTAGCTATATATATATGGGATAAATTGGTTCTTAGGCGCATAAATACGCCCAAGATCACCACCCCACACTTACAACTTTGTTCGTCCTCGAACACTTCTACACTTTCAACCATACGACAACTCTACTACACTTCCCCCTCATGGCATTTCAGCTTTGGCCACAACAACTATCATAACTTCACACAACATGACACATACTATGCATTCATTAGGATGACACGTGCAAGAACATCTATCCTCAAGAATAGACTCTTATAACGCAGCAAACTCATGCACAATTTTTGGATCCACATATATATCAATTATCAGACCTTATTAAACATGTGCCCTCACCACAAATGAACACCCTGATTTACTCACACATAACATCTTAATACAAACACTGTGTGCGGGAAGCAATTTCGCTCACCCTCAAAAGAATAGGCTTGCCCTTAGTGTACCACCTCACTACTTTTGAGAATACGGAAGTTCAAGATCAATTAGGTCTTTTAAGGGTTGTAATGCAGGCTAGGGGGACGGTAGGAACTATTTTTCAGATATAAATAGTTACTGCATTCCCAAGCGCTTTAATGCACAACAAACTTCATTTTTGGACCTTCTTTCAATAGCCTCCTCCTTGAGCTCCTTTTCTTGGAACCATTGGCCCCTTGTTGCAAAGTATTTACATTTACCTCTTCCTACCATTTTCATTATAACTTCATTCATTGAGGTTTATTCATTTATTGATTGATTTTTTTTATATGAGCCAAACTTATGTTGAGGCTTGCCAGAGGACTTCTGCTACTTTCATTCTTATTCACACAAAGCGCTTAGGATCTTTTGGATCAAATTTATAGGCCAAAGAAGGAATGGGTATTAGCTTCAAAATAGGCTACCAAAGAATAAGGCTCGAAGGGGTTAACTAGGGATATACATCAAGGTGGGTACAGGAAGGCACAATCAAGGCTATCAAATAATTGCCTATATCACTTCCCAAATTCCTTATCTTTTTTTTTTCGCTATGCAGACACACCGGGCAAGTTCTGGACCTCAATTAATAGCAAGGAATGCACAAATCTTACACACTTGGCACACATTCAACTAAGAACTAATCACTATTTACTACTTCCCAGTCACTGACAAATTCATTTTAAGCATACGCCATTTAGAGTCACATAAAAGAGCCTAGATGTCTCAACAAAAATTCATCCAATGTTTTCAACTTTCATTTCAATTCAAAATGGTTGCACATCCTTAGCCAAAAGCCAAACCTACAGACCCAAAAGATGAAAACTGCCCTTAAGACAGTCGTCATCCATCTATCATAGGGCGGCTTAACTCAACTATGACACTGACTCAATCCTAAGAAATAAAATCTTTTTTTTCTACGGTTCAACGGGACTGTCCTTGGCTAAAGAACCGAAAACAACTACCAAGGAACCCAAAACAAAATAGTAAACACAAACAAAAACTATTTACACAGATATAGTCCCCACCCTACACTGTAAATCCAACACTATCCACAATGTGACATAATTCAACAAGAAAGCAAGGTAGGGCGGGTGGAACTCCATGATCATTCATCCATGTCTGCATCACCGTCGGTGCCCTCAAGAGCCAAAAGGTCACCCTCCTCTGCTTCCAAATCGGATTCACTATCCGACATGGTTCACCTCTTGTCTTCATCAGTTGGGACATCATCCTATACGGGTTTGATAAATGCACGTCCAAGTCCAAGTAATGCCTCAGCCTATTCATTCAGGGGGTACTTCATTGCAACTTTATCCAACTACTCCTGAGTTGAAGCTCGGCATCCATTTCTATGACGCAGCATCTCCAATCCAAACATGTGATCCATGATCATCTCATCCCTCCGGTTTCGCTCCGCGGTGGTGAGGGTGGGGCCATGCATGTTCTCCGGCCCCTTTGTCTTTTTGACATCTAGGGGTGTGGTGAACAGAGGCGCCATGTAGTCCACACTCTCCTCTGGAACTCCAGCTTGCCTGCACAAATTAGTAATTAGTCCCCAAAATGCATACCATCGACCTTGATGTACTCTAGCCTTGCGCATGGCCACTTTTAGGACCACTCCTACATTGATGGGTAGTTCCTTCATTAGAGCATAGACCAAGCATACTCGATCTCTCGTCACCTCGGTAAAATGCAGCCCTGGTATTAGACAATTCATGACAATTTTTAACCATACCCGAGCTTCCCGATTCATGTGAGCATAAGGATATGACTGATGATAACCATGATGCCCATGCCGAATCCATTTTGTAGTGGACTGCACCCCACACAAAACATGTCAAATCTGTTGATATGGAGGGTTGATATTGATCCTCGTGAGGACATCAGAAGGGGCATCTGCAGTCCCCAGTACTTGATTTATAGCTGAAGGTGTCAGAGGGAGCTCCACACCCCACACGGTTATAAAGTGAGAATGGGCATCGGGCTTCCAATTTGCGTAGAATTCCTGCACCACACTAACATTTCACTCTGATGGATCTTGAAAGATGCAACCCATGTGCTGCTCCTGCAAGCGACATATAATTTGTGGGAACTCCCTCTCCAAGTTGACATCATCAAGTATCTCATACGAGAAGTACTTGACTTTCGTGTGTGATTTGTACCACTTCTTTCCCTCCGATATGACAGCCTTGGCCCCGTAGCGCTGAGTTTGTCCTCGTGGGACTGCGGGTGCCAGGGGAATGGTGGTGCCCGTTCTTACTCTCTTACGGTTGCTATATGCCGCTGCTTTGCCCGACCTTTGTGTGCTAGACATGGTAACCTGCAATCAGACAAAACTCATATCAGTTAATGAGACTCAATACTGGAGGGCCACCCCACAGCTACTCTCGCGCACAACTTCACAAACAACACGGTACTGAGACTTTCCAATGTCATTTTCAGCATGTGATTAACAAAATTCATCCCAGCCCAAACATACGCACCCAAACATCGCATATTCTACTCAAGAATTCGAACCAACAAACATCCTTCTACTCCAATTAGTCCTTTCATAGCCTATTTTCCACTCAAGACTTCCCAAACCCCAACTTTTGAGTTACATGGTCAACCAAATGCATTCCAATAAATTTCACCGCCATGACTAGTAGTAACTAAGAAGAAAACCACAAAGAACAACAATTTAAACATAGACTAACTTACCCATCACCCACATGGATATTATCCCTAACTTTAAATAAATCATCCAAAGAAAGAAACAATAGAGTGTAGGCCACATACCTTTCGTGCTTAGACTCACAAAAACTGAAGAATTCGGTGAGAACGTCCAACTTCGCGACACGGATTAGTTTGTGGGAAGAGTTAGGGTTGAATAAGAAAGGGGAATAAAGAAGTTAAGAAGAGAAAATAGATTTTAAGGGACGGATTTAGGGATTAAAAGGGAATGGGGGTTGGATTTTACCATATTAGCCGGGTAAAACCCGACTTTTAAATGAAAATACCCGAAAACTTACCAGGTTCGCGACGCGGACCTGTCGCGGACATACCTTGTTATTTTTGCAGCTTTGCCTGGATCATCCATCACATGGAGGGAACAAGTCCGTGACGCGCTCCTGTCGCGGCCTCCACTGGTTTACACGCCCAAATTTTTCTTGGGGTTGTCCCCTTGCAGAAATAAGTCCGCGACGCGGTAAGGTCGCGAACTTCACTGTTTTCTCACCCCAATTTTTTTTTTTCAAATTACAACTTTTAAGATACTAAAAAAAACTATAACTAAAATTAAACCAAACTAGCCTTTTCAAATAAAATACAATGGGAATATCGTATAAAACACAAAGTCTTGGGTTGCCTCCCGAGTAGCGCCTGATTTAACGTCGCGGCACGACTCAACTCCCTCTCATTCATTGCTCAACTCCAAATATTCTTCTTCTCGCACCACCTCTTGTCCGAAGTAATGCTTCACCCTTTGTCCATTCACAATGAACGTGTATTGCTTTCGTTCATTTCATAACTCTACAGCGCCGTGGTCGGTCATGCGCACCACCTCAAATGGTCCACTCCATTTTGACTTCAACTTACCTAGAAACAACCTCAATCTAGAGTTAAACAATAATACCTTTTGCCCAGGCTTAAAAATTTGAGGCACAATATGCTTATCATGCCATCGTATAGTATTTTCCTTATAGATCTTAGCATTTTCATAAGCATGGAGTCTGAATTCCTCCAATTCATGTACCTGACCTATCCTTTTTCTCCCTGCTAGTTTCGGGTCTAGGTTCAACTTCTTCATTGCCCAGTAAGCCTGATGTTCTAATTCAACTAGAAGGTGACACACTTTACCAAACACCATGTGATAGGGAGAAGTTCCTATTGGGGTCTTATAAGCGGTCCTGTATGCCTATAATGCATCATCAAGCTTCATCGCCCAATCTTTTCTTTGGGCATTCACTGTTTTCTGTAGCATCTGCTTCACTTCCCTGTTTGACACTTCTACCTGGCTGCTAGTTTGAGGGTGGTATGTTGTAGCTACCTTGTGTCTGACTCCATATTTAGCTAAGATATTCTTCACCAATTGATTTATGAAGTGTGTCCCTCCATCACTGATTATTGCTCTAGGAGTTCCAAACCGAGTGAAGATGTGCTTCTTTAGAAACTTCAACACCACTTTAGCATCGTTGGTCGGCAACGCCACTGCCTCAACCCATTTCGACACATAGTCCACAGCCACAAGTATGTACTGATTTCCATTCGATGGAGGGAATGGCCCCATAAAGTCGATCCCCCAGACATCAAATATTTCAACCTCCAAGATGTTGTGCAAGGGAATCTCATGTCGTCTAGAAATAGACCCCATCCTCTGAGATTGATCACAACTTTTCACATAACCTGCAACATCTCTAAATAACGTAGGCCAGAAAAAACTTGATTGGAGCACCTTATGCGCAGTGTGCTCACCTCTATGATGACCCCCATATGCAGACGAGTGGCAACTATCCATCACTTGTCTCATTTCAAACTCATGAACACACCTCCTCATCATTTTGTCCGGCTCTTGCTTGAAGAGATAAGGATCATCCCATATGTAAAACCGAGCATCATAAATAAGCCTCTTCTTTTGATGTGTGGTTGCACCTGGTAGAAACAATCCACTAACCAAATAATTAACAATGTCAGCATACCATGGTAGTTCGTTTACCTCTAGCGCCAATGGTTGGTCATTAGGGAATTTCTCCCTAATCTAACCTTGCTCTCCCACATGTGACGAACTCTCCAATCTTGACAGGTGGTCTGCAATCTGGTTTTCAGAACCTCTTCGGTCCTTGATCTCAATGTCAAACTCTTGCAGCAATAGAATCCACCTGATTAACCGTGGCTTTGCATCCTTGTTGTTAAAAAAGTACCTGATAGCTGCATGGTCAGTATAAACAACAACTTTAGTATCTACCAGGTAAGATCTAAACTTGTTAAAAGCATAGACCAAGGCTAGCATTTCTTTTTCAGTCACTGTGTAGTTGGTTTGGGCCGCATCCAGTGTTTTGCTTGCATAATATATTGAGTGAAACACCTTCTCTTTCCTTTGCCCCAACACTGCTCCCACAACCACATCACTTGCATCACACATCACCTCAAAAGGAAACTCCCAATTTGGGGAAGTTAGGATTGGAGCTTCGATCAACTTCTTCTTCAAAGCTTCAAAAGCTTGCATGCATTGTTTATCAAATACAAATCTCGTCTCCTTCTCTAGGAGAGTGCACATGGGTCTTGCAATCTTAGAGAAATCCTTGATGAATCTCCTGTAGAAACCAGCATGACCCAAAAAATTTCGCACCCCTTTAACAGAAATTGGGGGAGGTAGCTTTTCAATTACTTCCACTTTGGCATGATAAACTTCTAGCCCTCTATTTGACACCTTATGGCCCAACACAATCCCTTCCTTCACTAGGAAATGACATTTTCCCCAGTTTAGGATGAAATTAGTTTCCTCGCATCTAGCCAACACCCTGTCTAAATTCTCCAAGCACCTGTCAAAAGACTTCCCAAATACTGAGAAGTCATCCATGAATATTTCCACAAAATCTTCAACCATATCATGGAAGATAGCCATCATGCATCTTTGGAAGGTGGCTGGAGCATTGCAAAGCCCAAACAGCATTCTCTTGAAAGTATATTGTCACGACCCAAGCCTAGGGCCTAGACGTGACCGGCGAATGAGGAACCCGAAGGAACCTCAAACAAGCCTCATAGCGTATCATTACACATCCTTGGTCGCGGAAGCAAATAAAATGACCATAAGCGATAATCATAATCAAGGGGGAAATAAAGACTAAGGGAGCAAGAGAGACAAAGAAAAGGAAT
>JAJOOS010013032.1:0-43066 GCA_029582725.1 Solanum chiquidenum
CGCTGATAAGAAGAAAGTATCCGCTAAAGTACGATGCTAGTAGTGACCGGAAAACATGATAAACAAGTAATCTAGTTCATAATGATCTAATATAAATTTAATCAGTTATGAATATGATAGGAAGGAATAGTTGAAAATAAAAGCTGCATAAACAACGAACATGACTACATATATGCATGACGAAATGATAAAAAACTATGAAACCTTAATCCTATATATACTTAACGGTATAAAGATAATTGAATTAAGAAGAATCATATGGGAAAATATATTTAATAATGAATTAGAAGATATACTAAACCAAGAATGGTATAAAATAGATTTACAAGATCCATATTAAGATAATGAAAGAATAGAATGGTACAATCTAGAAATAAATTTAGATTAAAATGAATTACGAATATTTACAATATTGGATAGAAACGATGGAAGATATAAAATTATTAGAGCAATTAATGGAAAATAATTTACATATGTACCGAAGAACCCAAGATATGTTATATCTAGAATACATCATAAATAACATAAAAGAAATATCAAGATTAAAACCTTTAGCTAAAGAATATTATAATAAAACCTTTAGCCATACATAAGATGAATTCCGCACCCCCGAAAAATATTATAATATAACCTTTAGCCAGACATAAGATGAATTCCGCACCCCCGAAAAATGGTGGTAGACAGATATCCTACTATTTGGGAGAGGCTACGGTACACAAAGTTCCAGAAGATCACAAAACCTCAGAGTCCATACGCTCCTACGTGGATTCGAATTTCAATGAAGGGTACACCAAGATGATCCCTAAAGGTAAAAATAAGGCTAGTTCGATGGAACATGTTGACTTTGTAGAGGGCGGAAAAAGAAGGTAAAGTGCAGTGAAACCGATATCATGGATAAGTTGGATTGCAAAGTGTAGACTCAACACTCTTTGGCCGACAAGATCAAGACTTAGACGTTTGAGGATTTTAAGGGGTGGCTCACCTCAATATTCAATCATGCGACACCCCTATGGATTGAGGCAGGGGAGACTATTGAGAAGAAGGATATCAAAATAGCACCACGATACTAGTTCGGGTTCATTAGTAGCATGTTCATGCCATCACAAAATGAATCCATTATCAGGCATCCAAAGGCTGCGCTTCTGGGGTGTATCATCGACCTGGAGGAGATGAATCTGGGATCTATTATTGCACAGGAGATGGCTATGAGAGCCAAACAAAATCAAACCTCATTGTCGTTCATGTATTGATCAAATCCTTGTGTCCCCGAGCAGGTGTGCCCTTTGTGGCGAAGATGGATATTGAGGTCACTCCTTCCTCATCTTGTGATATTCGTCATACTGAAGTAGATTTTTTGAAAGATTGAGACATAGAAGAATAAAGCTCCGGTTGATACTTCCCCTTTAATTGATGTGGAGTCCATAGAGGCTAGCCCTATACCTCCCACTCCCATAATAGAGCCATCAAGTATACCTACCCCTTTGATTGTTCCTGCTCCTGCTTCCCAACCCCCTTTGACCCAGGTTATTTTTTGCAAAATGGGCAACCTTGCTTATTTGGCTAATGTGAGGGCTTCTCGGGTTGAGGCCGATATCCTGTCGATGATTGATAGTGTTATATCTGCTACACTTTCTCCCATTTGGGAAGAGTTGAGGGTCTAGCATGAGGTGATCACTGCATATGGCCTAGCATTCGATTCTCTCACCGCTCAGGTTAAGGTGTGTGAGCACACAGGCAACCAGCCCACTGATTTGATACCACTAAAGGATGATATTGATTGATTGTGTTCGGATGTGGATGAATTGAGGTCCACAAACATATCAATGCTTTCAGGTTGTGTACATGTCCCTAAAGACCCTAGTTCTGAGCTACCTATAGTCCCAGGTTCTTCAGAGATCCCTCCAGCTACTATGATCGAAGATTCTACTGCGGCTGATGAGGATGTGGAGTTCGACGCTTGCGAGACTTATGAGGAGGACTTGGTTGATCGTAGAGAGATGTAATTAAGCACTTGGGGGGCTTTGACATGCTACGAGTGGCCACAGAGCCATCACTACACGACACTTCCATTATTGGTTCTAGTGGGTCTAAGCCTACGGAGGAGGTTGTTTCACAGCCTTCCAGAGTTGGAGTTGAGCAAGGCACTGAAGCCCAGCTTGAGGCCACACCATTGTGTAAGAGTTCACCTCAGGCATAGACTGGCAAGGGGATCTTAACTCTTTTTCTATTTTATCTCCCGTTGATATTTTCAATTTTTGTTTTGCATTGAGGACACTGCTTATTCTTTTTTATCGGGTGAAGGTATCTAGATACCTACCCTTTTGGGGTATTTTTTTATTTTCATTTGTGTTGTTCTTTATTTTCCTTTGGTAGTACATTGATGTTTTGGTTTTAATTCAGTTGTCTCCCTCATAATTGGTTTTATGTGAATGTTGATTAGTGTTCACTTGTACATTTGAGTATCGGTTGTGACCAATATTGATGACTTGAATAGTTCTTTTGATGGACAATATGTTTGTGTGAGTCCAACGAGCTGATTTGAGTTATTGAGTCTTGTGTGAAATATTAGCATCGCATTGTTCCTAGTTGAATATTAAGTGTGAGTCTTGCAATGATCGTTGGACGCGAGCTTAACTTGTTGAGTTGTGATCCATAATTGTGTTTGGATGCCATGTCTGGTGAGGTCTAATTGATTAGCATTTGTGAATGAAACAAATGATCTTTGGCATGAATTTTGAGATTGAACCTAACTCATATACCTTTGTGTGACCACCTTGTGAGTGTCTGAATCTAAATAGACATCATTTGAGCCTAACATTTTCTTTGGATGAAACATGAACACAAATGTCTAAACCGGTTGTTGAAATTGTCATGTCCTCCCTACCTATAACCTTCGTGAAGCATTGGTTTGATTGAAAAGCCAACTTAGGACAAAATCCTAAGTTGGGGTGTGGTAAGATTGATGAAACAAACCGAGCAAGAAGTTCGTGAAATTCGTCGTTGGAAACTTGTGGTGAAAAACATGGGACCCTTCCATATATATATAAATATATATTAAAAAGATAGAGGAGAAAAAGAAAAAGAAAGAAAAGAAATGAATAATTTGTGTTTGTTGTGTTATTGTAGAAATAAAAAGGGTGTCCGATGAGCTACACGAATTTTTGTATGTGTTATTAATAGGCCAAGGATTAGTTTTGAATATGAAAAGAATGAGAGAAAAGGAAAAAAAGTGAAATTTGAGCCATGCTTCACAAAGGTAGAGTCAGTAAACCAAAATGATCATATCCTTACCCTCAGCCCATTTACAAGCCTTGAAATACCTTTTTGATCTTTCATAAGCCACGTGGTTTGTTGGTTAGAAAGTACGGGCAAGCCTATGGGTAAAATCATGCATGTTTTTATCATTGAGAGTGTGAGAGTTGGTTTTAATTCCTTAATTGTAATCCTTGATTGGCTTTGTGACAAAATGAAATCATTCTTGATGTGAGGGAATTTGAATACTTTTTTTGGGCATAAACTTGTATTTGAAGTAAGCATTTGTTAGCATGCACTATACTTGATGATGGCTAGTCAGAGTTTGAAACATGGAGTGCACAATTGAACATTGCATGTTTAGATTGAACCTTGTGTGCACTTTCATATTGATTCTCAAGGAGCACTACTTGTAGACGTCCTTGTTGACCTAATTGATCTTGTATTTTACTTGAGGACAAGCAAAATTTTATGTTTGGGGTGTTGATGAGTCAGGAATTTTGACTCATTAAGGGCTAGTTATTTAATGAATAATTGTCCTCAATGCCTATTTTTTCTTCATAACTGATGTTAAATTGTTTATGTGCAGTCATGAATATTTAAGAACAAGGGAAGGACATTACATTGTGAAAATAAGTGAAAATGTTGGAAAAGCTGAAGAAAATTAAGGTCGGAGCTCGTAAAAGTCACTCGGTGACTCACCGAGTGAGATTCTAGCTCGCCAAAAGATCCAGCGTGTTGGCTCATAAACTAAACCAACTTTATCAACCAAAGTACAATTCGGTGATGTGTTGAATGGAACAATGAGCTCGATCCAGCTCTCCTAAATGAACAGAACAACTAAAGAAGGAAGTCTAGTCCAATAAGACAGAAAAAGACAAAATGATGAATCGTCAAAGCCAAATGGCGATATCCATCAAGTTCAGTAATTTGGAAGTCAAGAAATCAAAAACTGAAGTAGTTAATTGGGGATGAAGAGTCCTCATCGGCTGGTCGTCGAGTCACTTAGGGATCATGACTAGTCTCACTGATTCTGGTGCGCAGTAAAATTTTCGTAAGTTTTTTGAAACATATAAATTAAATTTTGAAAAGAGAGAAAAGCATCTGGAATGGACTTTTGATAGATTTTACATATTTTTACACTATTGTTTATTCTTGGAGAGATTTTGAGCTAAGATATTTTGGGGTTTTAGGATTTCAGTGTTATTTTTGACATTGAGCATTGAAGATTGTGACATCTTGATGGAACATCGCTTTGGTTACTATTTCTTGCATTTTGCTATGTTTGGCTAAACCTCATTACCATAAGATTGTGATTACGTAATTAAATACACAAATTAGCTTGTGGTTATTGTTAATTGCTTAATTTATTGTTGTTTTTAAAAGGTTTCAGTCATTTACTCATGTTTTCATTTATGAACTAAAGTTGCAAATTCAGTTCTAGACTTAGCTCTCTATGCTTGCTTGTGAAAGTTGTTTAGGGTATGTGATTGATAGTTGTATTGACTCTTGTCTTTACAACTCAGCTTGATAAAGTGGGCTAAGTTAACAAATTTGGTTGCTTTACGTTGTTAAGCTTGTTAAGGTTCGAAAGAACTTACTTGAAACATAATAGTTGATTGAAAAATGGTTGTTATAGTTACAACTCGTCCTACCCATTGAGATTCAACAACTTAAAGCAAATAATTATTACCCATCAAGTGAAATTAGTATTCGATTGCACACACACTCCTAGGGTCCCCTCTCTACTCTTTTAAACCTAACATTAATCATCTTCATTAACAATTGGTTACCAAACTCTCTAGATATTGACAATTAAAACCTATTGATTTACATTAGTTTACATGTTATATTTTTCCATTCTACAATTAGTTAGAGGACTTTCATACTTCGTATTTGAATTCTCTTCCCAACCCTTCCTGGTGGGATCGACCCCAACTCATCGTTGGGCTTATACTTTTTAGCGACCACCTACACTTTGAATTATAAGAGGTGTTGTTGAGTGTTATCAGATCTTTATGTTCATCTTTCTTCCCATAGCCTTCTTCATTTTTTCATGACCTTTAACTCTAGTCTTGCGAGGACCATTCTTGATTCTAGTGGAATCATCTGATGAAAAATATTAAAGTTAGTTGAAAGAACCACCTAAAATCTAAAAAATATTGCACATATGGAAGAAAGGTATGAAGATCGAAATAACTAATTTTTTTGTTTTATTTTGTTGTATATTAACAGAAAATTAAGTCAAAAAAATCACCGAGAAAACAAAGAGATATATCAGAGCTATTAGCATCTTTTTTTGATCATTCATATTATGTTTGTTGATTATAAGCTCCACATATTGTATAAATGTCGTTGAATTCCAAGGTGTAGATCACAATACCTATCCATTTAGTAAAAAGTTCAACTTGGACAATAACTAAAAAATTTAACCCTAATCAAGTTTAAGGAAAAAAGTACTTTGAATCAGTAGGCTATGACTATGTTCACTATATTTCTGTGCAAATATTTTCCATTTAGAAGCTATGTAGGGAAATATCATGAACTTTTCCTAGAGTACTATTGAGAAGACTTGTATGCAACAACTTGGGAGCACAAAAATAGATCTTTATCTTTAAAGTAGCAGCGTTGGGCAGATATGCTACAAGGGACAAACTTGATAGATGGAGGATTGACAATACTTTGGAATGTTCTTTATGTGCTACTAGTTTGGAGAGTATTAGCCACTTGTATTTTGAATTAGTTTTTAGTGCTATGATGTTGTTGACCTGGAAATAACTTAACCTCAATACTTGAGACTTGCAACAAGAACTTGCTTGGATGACTACAAAGAAAGGGAAGAGCACAAACAGAGTAATCTTCAGAATGGTATCCGTTAGATGTATCTACCACATTTGGTAGGGAAAAAATTGAGGGTATTCTAAGGAAATGCCAGAGGCTCAAAACTAGTAATTAAGACTATCATACCAGAGATTTGTCAAAGAGGGCATCTAAATGCAAGTGTGGAAACAAGACTATGAACACCGAACTTTTGCACTATGTAATCGCACGTTATAGAGTTCCTTAGTTACTCTGAAGTACGATATTATTGTTGATAGACTAAAGTTATTATAGATTTAGTTCTTTTCAGATTTTATAACTCCTACTGGTAACAAAGTTGTTAATTTACCAAAAAAAAAAACTAGACGATTAAAAAACTAGTATAACATATAGAAGAGATATATATGAAGGAAATGTCCAAATTTAAAGGCTGAATAGCTTTTCTGAAACTTATATAAGTTAAGGTGCTAAGAACATGTTGTAGATCTGATGACTACCAAGCCCTTTGAAGAAATGTCTATTGGTTTCAGTAAAAAAATTAATTGCCCTACAGAATATTCATCTCAAATGATTTTGGTTTAGTTCACTCGAATTCAAAGTTTCATTTTTCTATCCTCATTTAAGTTCCAAGTCCAGAAGAAAATTTCACTTGATAAACTCTAATACCATGTTTTCACTACAATCCATCCTCTCTTCCCTCAAAATCCAAGGAAAAATATCAATATATGAACAAAGCAGTGAAGTTGTTTTAATAGAGCCTTGAAAGATTCTACGTTTCAATAGTATGTGTCACACACCAATTATAATACACACCATCCGAAAATGTAATATACATAGTAAATTAGAGTGTTTCTAACTCAAAAACCAATAACTGACTTTTTTATCTTCTGATTGATTGTAGGACACAGTAGTAAAACAATATCAATGTATGTAACACAAATAATCAATGAACAAATCTTTTGTGGCATATAATTATCTGTTTAGTTTTTTTTCAAACATAAAATAGGGGGACTGATACATACCTCATCTTCTTGTTTAGGTTCAGAAATTCTGCTTCACTTTGCAAAGATAAAACTTTTTTGTTTGTTTTCCCATAAATATAGTAGTTATCATAAAATTATTTTGGAGCCAAAAAACTAAGAGAGTTAAGATCCAAAAGACAATTTCTTTCTCCATTTGTCTTCTTTCTGTGATCCGGAGGAAGTAGTGCTACCTATTAACCCAAAAACTTAGGAAGTGCAGAAGTGGATGATCAATTTTCTTTTAAATAAAAAATTTATCTCTACTTCAATCTAATATTTAAAAAATAAAATTTCTCACATAAAAGGTCATAAATATCAATCATTAATTCATAAAATAAAATTGCACACAAAAGTCATAAATGTCCAACAATTTTATTTATCAAAAATATTTCTGAAGAAAAATTCATTATGCTTAGAACTAAAAGGAAAGATTAAGAAATTACTTTCCTTGAATGAAAAAAGTTAACAAAAATAGTAAGAATAGTTACATTACTAACTACAATAATAAATTGAAGGGAAAAAGAACTGCTGAATAAATACTTAATACATAAATAAACATAAAATCGATGTCTTACATGTTGAACTAAGAGTTGCACCTCCTTTAGTTGAAAGTCAAAACCCTACGCCTTGTAAGTTTTGTTGATCATCCTAAAAATTAGTTGAACCACTAGAGAACTTAATAAAAAATCACATGAATTAATTTGAGAAACAGATTGTACCTTTTTTCTCTCCCTGAACTGCGATACTGCAACTAAAAAGCTTCTTGGAGCTGAGAGACGATGAAGACATCGATTAAATTAAATTAAAGATATATGGTATTTCAACAGGCATGCAATGATCAAAACCCTTGAAATTGGATTTGAAGAAACATTATATTAGAGGGATAAGCTTCTCGAATGGATCGAATTATGTCCTTCACATATTATGAAAAAATACACAGTACAAACTAATATTGAAAAGGTTTGGGAGAAGAAAGGGGATGAAGAGGTTGGGTGGAGAAGATTAAGATGTTCTTGTACTTTCTTATTGTCACGACTTGAGCCTACACCCTGAACGTGACAAATAATCAAGAACCATTGTTGGTCCCTAAGCGAACCCTCATCCTGGTTGATTACAAGCGAAAGACTAACTTGATCATACATAAGCATCAAATTGAAAGAAAGGTTTAAAAACAGTTTATTGAATCTCAAAAACATTGTTGAATATACTTAGTATAAAACATAAGTTTTAAATAAAATATTTGAAACAAAAAGGCTCTCAGAAACTGTCTATCATGAAGCCTCTACTATTAAGAAAGGATTTCGGTACAAGACCCACAACATCTCAAAACTACTAACTGGAAAGTAATTGTGAAGTCTCTGGAATACAAGGAGGCTAACCAAAGTTAACTGGAGTGTAGAGTGATCTCAACGAAACTCCTGCTGATAATCATGAACAACTATATTTGCATCATAAAAGGATCCAGGTCAAATAATATTAGTACATGGAATGTACGAGTATGTAATATGGCTGAGTAAACAAATAACTGAACTGAATGACTAAAAGTAACTCAACTAAATCAATACATGAACATGAACTGAAAACCATTTAAGATTTTACAGTAAAATACACAATGAAAGCAACATGAAAATAATATACTTTATCTGTGGGGAGTTTCTCTATCCGGCAACCATTACCATTAGTCTAGCAATGATACAATATTTCGCCTTGCGTTGCCAGGTCCATCCGATACTTTTTTGGGGTATAGAATGATATCGTGACTATGGATCCATCTAATTAGCCTTCTCAGAGGCAGTAATGAGTCGCATGAAGAATCAATGTTATCCTATCCTACGGGGGCTATGTAGTTCTATAGGACTTATAAATCATAAAAGACTCCAACCCAACTCGGTGCTCGATTCTACTCCATAAATAATTAATATAACTTTGTGCTCAATTCACCTATTACCAAGAATGGACTTCTTACATTACTTGAAATACTTTTCAAAATATGAGACATGTTTACCTTCTTGAAATCATGCACTTATGAAATTGTCACGACCCAGATCATCGTGATTGGAACTGACACTAACCCTTCGGTTGGAGAACCATTACTACAATCCACACTAAATAACTTATCCAAAACTATGAATTTAAAGATACGAAAGCAGGTTTAAATGTAGAAACGAAAGAAGGAGTTCCCATAAACTCCGGGAATTTAACACCGACTATCAAACATTGCGGAAAACACCCCTAGAGCATGAAAGTCAATGTACCTAAACCTCTAAAGTGCAACAAGTCTAAGAAAAGGATACAACCCCAACCAAACATGGCACTCTGAAAGAGTTGGGTCAACCTTGAACTCCGATCTCGATCACTACTCTCCTAGCTGAGGTCTATTAGTAGTCGCCTGAAGATGCCCTGTACTCAACAAATAACGAGTAAGTGCAGTATCAGTACCCAACCACAGTGTACTGGTAGGATCACACGGCTATTCCCGTAAGCACAACATATATAAGCAGTCACAACAAGGTAAACATGAAATGCACAGAATGTACACACAATTATCATTTCAAGAGCAATAAACAAATTTGCATTCTCAATATCATGTAAATATGACAATTCAATGGTCCTCTCACGGACCCATACCAAAACTGTTAGTGTACGGGAACGTGGTGCCCGATCCCAATTAGTGTGCTGGATGTGACACTCGATCCCATATATACGCCGGAACGTGGCACCCAATCCAAGTTAGTGTGTCGAAACGTGACACCTAATCTATTCAGCACAACCACAATCACAATTACACTCATATGTACATTGTCATAATCATACAATCAAGTGTAGAATCATGGCATACATTTATTCATTCGTACTCATTTCATTAGCTTTGATCAACAATGTTTCATTCACAAACATACATGTATTACAATGAAGTAATCATAAACATATATCACGCAAACAAGAAATCAAACCATCACCTACCTCGAAACCAACCTTGAATCCTCCGAAGATACTCCATTCTTTCATTTCCGGATTTGTTCCGCTCTTTCAAGGTCTACAAACAACAATTCAATGCAAGGATCAATTAATTGAGGTCTAATTACCCGGATTATAACAAACAAAATAACCTAAGACATAACCCATAATCCTAAGGTGCAGCTAGGGATTTTTCCAACCATCCAATTCAACCCAAAACCCTCCCCCAACAATATTTAACCAATAATCTACGTTCTACGAATCAAAAAATTTATTAGAGGAGTAAAATCCTTACCTTTAGCACCAAAAGTCATGGAAACTGTCAAGGAATCACCTGGGGTCGTCTCTTAACTCTCTAGAATGAAACTTACAGAAAATAACATTTTTGGGGTTTAATTCCGACTTATGTCTCAATTGGCCCGCCGTAGCGGGACCCAACACGCCACATCGACCCCGCCTTGGTGGAATAAATCCTGCCCTGGCGGCTTACACAAAGATAGAGAGTCGAAATAAGAGCTCCAAACTCTCATTTCGCTACATGGCCTCAACCCGTGACGTTCAAAGACTTCCCTTTCACGCTAAAATCATTTTTGAGAGTTCCACTCGCTCGAACTAGATTATGTAAGGTCGCACGGGTTTCTTAACTTCTTCGCTATCTAATCATGTAATCAAATTTATTATTAAATATATCATTCACTACCAAATTTTCCTAGACTCCCATAACTCCGTTTTCGTCCAAATCTGGACAAGTCTAGGAAATCCCAAGTTACTACAAAAAGTATTATGGCCCAAAAGTTTTCCCAATATCTTTTCTATAAAGATGGGAACAACTCGTTACAATAGAAACCAATTTACCCATCACTCATTCCCGAGTAACAAACTAGGAAAAACGACTAAAGTAAGATTGGAATAGTACCTGAATCATGAAAGAACCAAGGATACTTGTCTCGCATGTCCTTCTCTATTTCCCAAGTAGCTTCCTCAACTGGACGATGCTTCCATTGAACCTTAACGAACTTAATTTCTTTGGTTGTCAGCTTCCGAACATCATGATAAAGAATTGCAATCGGTTCCTCCTCATACTAAAGGTCTTTGTCTAACAACATTGAGTCCAACTTTATGATGTAATCCCCATCCCCGTGATACTTTTTAAACATGGATATATGTAACACTGGATGAACTCTATATAAACTAGGTGGTAAGGCCAATCTATAAGCCACTGGCCCTACACAGTCAAGAATCTCAAATGGACCAATGTATCTAGGACTAAGCTTGTCATTCTTACCGAATATCATCACCCCTTTCATAGGTGACACCTTAAGAAGAATATTCTCACCAACAGAAATGCCATGTCTCTTACCTTATGGTTTGCATACTTCTTCTTTCGACTTTGGGCTGCTAAAAGCTTAGCTTGGATGCTCCTTACCTTATCCTGAGCATATTTCACCATATCCACACCCAAAGGTTTTACAACTCCAGCCTCAAACCATCTTACGGGTGATCTACATTCCTTTCCATAAAGTGCCTCGAACGGTGCTATGTCAATGCTTGAATGGTAACTATTATTATAGGAGAACTCACACAACGGTAGGAACTTATCCCAATGTCCTCCAAAGTCAATCACACTTGCCCTCAACACGTCTTCTAACACTTAAATAGTCCTCTCTACCTTCCCATGTCTTTCTTCATGCCAGGCCACAAATAAAGTTGCTTCAAGACTCGGTAAATCTTGGTCACACCCGGATGAATGGAATACCGCAAACCTTGAGCTTCTGTCAATAATTTCTAAATTAAGTCATCTACTCGAGGAACACAAATCCTTTCTTTAAAACTGAGCATACCCCGCGCATCTAAAGTTGCATTTTGTACCTTGCCAGGCACTGTCTTCTTTCTGAGCTCATTTGAATTCTCATATACAAATTGTTTGGCCTTGACCTGCTTAATGAACGTGGTCCTTACCTCAATTCTTTCTAACACCTCACCTTTCTCTGAGATGCCCAACTGCATGAACTTAGATTCCAAGGTTTGAATTTCCTTTGCCAAAGGTCGCTTGGATACACTCAAGAAATCTAGGCTACCCATACTTACCATTTTCTGACTTAGTGTGTCTGCCACTATATTAGCCTTACCCGGATGGTTTGGATGGTGACATCATAATCCTTAAGTAACTCCATCCACCTTCGTTGTCTCAGATTCAAATCTGTTTGAGTGAATAGATAGTGCAGACTATAATGGTTAGTGATCACACTTGAAACCATAGAGGTAATGCTACCAGATCTTAAGAACAAACACTACCGCTGCCAACTCTAAATCAGGTGTTGGGTAATTCCTCTCATGCACCTTAAACTTTTGCGATGCATAAGCTATAGCATTCTTATCCTGCATTAACACAACACCCAAACACGAATGTGAAGCATCACAATAAACAATAAAATCTTTACCTTCTACCGATATTGCTAGAATAGGTGTTGTCGTCAAAAGAGTTTTGAGTTTTTGAAAGCTCTCGTCACATTGATTGGTCCATTCGAAAGGCACCTTATTTTTGGTCAACCTTGTCAGATGCATTGTAATAGAAGCAAAGTTCTTAACAAATTGACGATAGTAGATAATGAGCCCCACAAAATTCATAACTTCAGTCATAGAGCTAAGCCGAACCCAATTCTTGACCGGTTCCATCTTTTGGGGATCTATCATTACCCCTTCCCTTGAAATTACATATCCCAAGAAGGGAACTGAATCAAACCAAAACTCACACTTGGAAAATTTGGCATATAACTTTTGTCTCCTAAGAACACCCAGAACAACACGAAGATGGTCGACATATTGTTCCTTACTCTTTGAATAGACCAAAATGTCATCAATTAAGACAATCACAAAGTAATCCAGGAATGATTTGAACACAACATTCATCAAACTCATGAAACCTTCAGGCACATTTGTCAACCCAAATGACATTAGCAAAAACTCATAATGCCCATAGCGGGTCCTAAATTTTGTCTTGGGTAAATCCTAAGGCCTAATCTTTAACGGATGGTAACTAGACCTTAGATTAATCTTAGAAAAAATGGTGCACCTTGCAACTGGTCGAAATGATCATCTATCCGAGGTAATGGGTACTTGTTTCGAATGGTGACTAATATCCCATGAATTTATGATATTTTTAATACATTTCACTTAAGAATTGTGTGTGTCTAGGGCCATTTTGTATTAGAATTAATGTGTTTTGTATCATGTTTGCAGTAAATAAGCTTGGACGTAGAAGTAAGAGATGGCAGCTAAATATCTGTAGAAGGAGCCATCCACGAAGGTGACCTACGGACTGTACGTTCAGTCACGATCCGTCGATGGGTGGCATAAATGGAGCATTAGGGAAGTCTTGAGCAAGTATGGAACAAAGGATACAAGTAAAGGAGCGTAGGTCGGCCCAAGGGCCATCTTGCACATTCGTCGAATGTTTCAGAGAAGTTGAAGTTCCAGTACCTGATGAAATTTCTAAGTGTGGAGCCACCGAAGAGGACCCACGGACCGTAGGTCAATCTACGGTCCGTTCTGCACGTCTGTTGTTTGTATTTGAGAGTGAAGGGTCCAGCCTTTATAAGAAAAATTCTAAGTGTTGACCTATAGAGGGGACCTACGGACCGTAGGTCGACACACGGTCCATAGGTCGAAGTTGACAAATCAAGCCGCGTCCAAAAAGTTATTTCCTTATTTCATTTCCTTTTTGTTTAGGACAAGTTTTTCTATAAGGGTATGTAAACCTCGTTTTTAGGGGTTAGACAATATTGTTTACTTTTAGTTCTTGGTATTTTCTTGGGAATTAACCTGCAAACTTTAGCAATTTGATTTACGGATTTCTATTTATAAGATTGTTTCTCTGAATTTCAATTGGAGATTACAGGTTTCTTCTACTCAATATGTAAGTTCATGAATTCTTCTTCTGAAAATATGAATTGTGTTCTTTCAAGCATGAGTAGCTAAATCCACAACTAGGGTTATCGGAACCATGAGCAATTAACAACGTATGAATAATAACTAAGTAACTCTTGAATAGTGTTGATGCATGCATTGGTAATTCTTTCGCTTAGAAGTCTTTTTAACGAGTGCACGCGTTAGAACTTGCCTTGTTGCTATTTGCCAGACCAAGGAGGTAGTTAATAAGAAAAGAATTATCAATAGAGATTTAGTGTGATACTATCTAATAGTCCAATGTCAATTAGTGCGAGGGTGAAAACTAAGCCATACATAAATGTTATGTATAATCTAAGGTAAAGGTAAGGGTTAGTAAATTATACACACGTAGCCAGACCAAGGTGCGGAGTGAAATTCCCTATTTGGAGAACCAATCACTTAGGGATACATATTTAACCACTTTGCATGTTATACACTAGGAAAGGATAACTATTATTAGGATTACCATGTTAAGAGCTAATGGAGAACACATACACCCTAGTTTCTCTCTCTCATTGATAACAACAAAGTTTGAATCTTGCTCACTTGTTACATAACAATAATCAGTTATTTGTTTCACAACCCCCCCCCCCTCCTTTACTTGTCTCAAAAAATAAGTTGACTAAAGGAATATAATAGTGAGTTAAGTTTAAGTCTAAATCATATTCCTCATGGGATCGACCACTACCTACAAGTTGGGTTCTTTATTTGACAACGATCGCTTACACTTCATTAGGGAGGTGTAATTTGAGCTTATCAAATTTTGGCGCCGCTGCCAGGAAATAAGTCTTTTAGATTAAGTTTAACTACATTATTGAACTTTAGTCAATTATTTCCTAATTTTACGTTTAATTTTGTTTTTGTTTTCCACAGTTTCCTACTCTAGTGTATGCCAAGTACACGGAGTCGAGGCAAACCATTGACCCCATACGATCTAGAGTTGAACAAAACTTTGAGAAAGATGAATAATCAAGGGGTCCAATCAATCCAATCAGAGGAAATCTAGGTGATGGAGTTGAGTTGCAACCTCCTAGGGTTGTTAATGAGAATGTTCTGGTTGTTGGTGATAATTTACTTGGAGATGCGTTGATGGTGTAGGATCTATCAGAACCAAGACTGCGTGATAATTACAGGGTTGAGTTTAACACAGTTGAATAAAAAAAGACCCATTGTTCTCCCTCCATTACCTCCAGGGCATACATTTGTAGTGACAAGCAGTCTGATGCAAATGCTTACTACTAGGGAGTTGTTTTCTGGTATGGCTTAGGAAGATCCACATGGGAACATGGCCAAGTTGAGAAGTGTTCGCAAGAATTGTGTAGGGCGACCGGAGTTGGATATAAACGTCATTGGGTCGAGAGTCTTCCCTTTATCATTGACCGGTGATGCTGCAGTATGGTTTTCTGAGCTTCCGTACAACTCAATTCACACATGGGACCAATTGCACAAAGTGTTCATGGCAAAGTATTTTCCATTGTCCAAGACGATGAATCACAAGGACAAACTGAACAACTTCGTGGCACTACCTGGAGAGTCTGTGAGTAGTTCGTGGGATAGGTTCACTGCATTCATAAGAAGTGTTCTGAATAACCGCATCGATGATGAGTCACTAAAGGAGTATTTTTACAGAGGTCAGGATGACAATGGTAAGGTTGTGCTTGATACTATCATTGGAGGATCATATTGTGAGTGCCCTTTTAAGGAGATCTCCTAGAAATTAGAGAAGATTTCCTGAAACAATAAAGCATGCAGCACTCGAAAGTCAGACACTGGAAGAAGCACTTTTGCAGTTCAAGTTGTGCCTAGTGAATCTGCCAATGACATTCGTGAGGAGATGGCTCAAGTAAGGACAAAACTTGGGTTGGTGTTGAAACATGTAAGTGGAGGTCTAGAAAAGGTAAATGCGGTAAAGTACTTGACTAGTACTCCACCACCACCGGTTGGGGAATGCTACTATGAGGAGGATGCTTACTTGGTGAATGATCAGACGGGGGGTTTTCGAGCAAACTCCCAAGGTTCCAATTTGGATAATTGGTGCCAAGGTCGGAACTATGGTAACTACAATCGAGAGGGTAACTACAACCACGACAACAACTACAACCGAAATAACTATGGCAACATAAATGAGAGAGTTGGGCCTTATGTTCCACCTGCAAATTGGGAGTCTGGTAATAGGGAATCTTGGGTAGTATGTCATGGATTGAGGATATGATGCAGAAGATGATGAAGAAGTTTGATTCAACTGATGAAAATGTGAAAGAGAAGTGAAACAACTTGTCTAGAATTGGTCAAAAAGTTGATGCCCATGCAGTGTCGATCAAGAAACTTGAGCAGCAGATGAATCAGTTGTCCACTACAGTAAACCCACGTCAGCCTGGCACACTTCCTAGCAACACCATCTAGAATCTAAATAATGATGGGCATTGTATGGCTGTCACTACTCGAGGGGGTAAGCAGACCATTCATCCACCTATGCCGTCTGAGGTTGAAATTGTGGTTGAAAAAGATGATGATGAGATGGAGGTTACTGGAAAGTCCAAGAATGCTACAGAAAAGGAAGCGGATATAACCCAAAAAGTTGTTCCCATGCCTAGACCTTCACCTCCATTCCCACAGAGGTTGGTAATGCAGAATGAAGAAGGACAATACCGTAGGTTTATTACTATGTTGAAACAGCTTTCCATCAATGTTCTGTTGATAAAAGTTTTGGAGCAAATGCCTAGGTTTGCGAAATTTATGAAAGATTTGGTGACTAAGAAGAGGGCTGTCAGTTTTGAAGATGATGATAGGTTGCTGATTGAATAACGCTATCAAACACATTGAATCCAGTTCTAAGAGTCAACGATCGTTAGTCAGTGTATAACCCAACTAAATAAGTTGGAGTTGAATCCCACAGGGAGTGGTACGTGTTTAATATTCAATAGGAAAGTACGAATGTGCTCAAATCAGCCATAGGAATAGACATTTACAAATCAAAACATAATTTAAATCGGGGGTGACACGAATGTCAAATAACTGGGGGCTTTGGTTTTAATTATCAACTACAACAGCAGCAAAATAATACGAAAAAGACAATAATGAGACGGGTTCTTGGGATGTGATTCGATTATAGGCTAATATAGACAAATGGGTAATTGCAATTGTTAGAAAATAACTGTAAATCAGTGACTAAGCTAGACTTTACAGGGGATAAACTTTCTTACAAACAATTTACCCCGAATCTGGTCGATTTTTCACGAACATCGACAAGCATGCAAATAAGAACAACCTACGCCTTAGTCCATTAACTCTCTAGAGATGAATGTGTGGAAAATGGTTTCAGATTCACTCTCTCGAGCTGAACCCATTACAACCTAATACCCACAGACCATCAATCAAGAATCTTGGTTTTAAAACCTCTCTCTCGAGCTAGCCAAAAGCACGAATGTAGAACTGCATTTGCAACTACAATTCTTTAAATTAAACCATAATTAATGATTGGAATCATTTCTAAACAACATTTAAACTAACAATTAGCAATACCCATAAGCTAAATCAGACCATAATCACATAATCACACCCCAAGAATTGGGGTTTTAGCTAGACATCGTAAAAAGATAAAATCGTTACCAAACTGAGTTTCCATCAACTTGGTAAGATTAATTTTGTCTTTACAAAGGTCTAAATTGAGCAATCTCAAAGAGCCACTTCCAATTTCTCAAAAATGGAAAACTTCAATTCTTCAAAGCTAAGGAAAACTTGTCTCAATTCTCAGAGTTCAATGACAAATAACTCTAATGAATGTTCAAAATAAGAATTTTATATTAAACTTAATGTTTGAAACTGTATTTATTAGTCGCCAAAAATATGTTGCAAAGGGTCATTCGGCGCAGTAAGTCAGGCTCACCGATCAGCTCGGCGATCCGCCCTTTGGTCAATGTCTTCGCCTTTCTGCCTTTGGCCTTCAGCTTCCTCAAGTTCTGTAAATTTGGGTGATATAACAGTGCATCGCAGAACCGTTCGACGATCCGCCGACTGCTCTTTTCTCTCACCAACTTTGTTTTCTCCTTTAAGGCTTGACACATTGGAACTTTAGGTGGTCAAGAGGCCATTCGACAACTCGCAAAAGGGACTTGGCGATCAATAGGCTCTCATTTCTTTGTGCTTTGTTCCTTTTTGCAAGTTAGTGTCCATGCTTTGTTCCTCAATCCATGTACCTGGATATCAAGGGTTTTACATTAGTTATTTGCACAAAATAAGAATTTGAGGACACTAACTCTACACAAATAAAGACCAAAATGTGTCCAAATCTAGGACTCATCAATATCCCCAACTTAAACTTTTGCTTGTCCTCAAGTAAAACTCAAGTCCAGCAGTTAAAAAAGGATGCCTCAAACAGTGCTACACAAGACTCAATCATGAATTCACATAAAAAGTCTCAACGTACTTATGCAAGGATCAATTGTGCACTCAAAGATTCAAGTTGTGACTCACCATTATCAAAGATTCTCAAGCTCACACTACTTTCTTCAAAAGCAAGTTCAAGCTCAACAAAAGTACTCCAATGCCCTCTCACAGACTGATTCCATATTCACACAAATGATTCAACAATTTATAGCCCCGGAATCACAAAAAACTCTCACACTCACAAAGATGAACACATGCATGACTCCACCCATAGGTTTGCCCTTATTTTCCAACCAACACTTGTTTCAGCTCACTCAAGAACAAAAATGTCTTTTCAAGGCTTGTAATAGGGCTGAGTGTAAAAGTATGGTCATTTAGACTCAGTGGTTGTTATCCTTATGAAATATGATATGAACAACACTTTCTTCCTTTTTCTTCAACATTCTCATTCATGCTCAAAATTAACCCCATTATTCATTTTCCATGAAACTTTGGACACCCCATTTCTTTTTGCAATTTTATTTCAAAGCTTTTTTCTTTCTTGTTTTTCTGTTTCCTTCTTCTTTTCTTTTCTTCTACTTTTTTTTTGTATTGAGGGGTTCTATCTTTTTCAAAACCATGGGTCGAGGGGAATTTCTTCACACTTCTTAATTTACCTCCTCTTTTCACCACACCCCCAACTTAGGATTTTGGCCTAAGTTGGCTATTCGAACAAACCACATCTCATGAGGATTTAGGGTGAAGGGATAAAGAAAGGTCACAGTTGTATAAAGTTTCTTCCAAGAAAATGGTAAGCCTCAAAGGGTGATCAAAGGGAGTTCACACTCACAAGGTAGGCCACAAAGGAGGTATATATCAAATTATTTCACAATTTAAAATTGTTGCCTAGGATCATTTCAAGAGCTTGCATCACATAGTTAACCGGACCAACGAGGCAAATTCTAGGTGTCATCACACATGGTTCATGGTAAGCTCATCACACTATGCATTGACACCGATGTCAAACAAGACTCCACACTTTTGCTAGTGTGCAATGGTCATCACAAGATAATCAATTCAATAATTGGCTAGTCACAAGGAGATGCAAACAGTTCACATAGTGCCTATGTACCTTCATTTGGCCTCATCGTAGTCGCACATTCATGTTTGTTCGATTGAAATCAATATTCAAGTCATCGGTATTGATCAAGACCGATACTCAAATTTGAAAAAGAACATACACATTCAAACGCAATCAAGAAGTGGCATAAAAATTCAAATAGGGTGAAAACCATTTACAATTAAAACAAGGAGCCACAAACTCAAATATCCACAAAAATAGTGTCAAAACACAATTTATAGCACAAAACCCAATGTATAAACATATAATCACAAGTGGAAGGTATGGGAATACCTCACCCCCCACAAACAAAAAACAATTTGTCCTCAAATGCAATAAAACACTAAAAGTCAATCAAAGGGGACATAGATAGAGGTAAAGAAAAATCATGTCTAAATAGTCAGTCCATCTATCGGGACATTAATGCCCGGTGCAACACTCTGATCTTGGGCATCAGTGTCTGGGGTCACTTTAACAATACCAACTCCACTAGGGTCAGCCAAGGGTGTGTCTGCCAAAGAAGTCTGCACAACTGCTTCTACCATGGCCTTCTCAATCTCCATAAGGCCCTTGTAAGAAACCTCTTCATCAACCCCAAGCATCTTTTCATTCGTCTCAGCCTCATAATTGGGATCAACTACCTCCTCAGCTTGAACCTTATCTCCAGTGGTAGCCGGAGGCACATTTGGATCAACTGATACATCTGGGATCTCCACTGTCCCGAAGATCAACGACATGTTGGTGGACTTCAGCTGGACCACATCTCTCTTCAACTCAACAATATCGGCCTTTAGAGCCGTCACCTCCTCAGTAGCCCCTTGTCCTTGCCCGCACACTGCTAGTTGTGCATCAAGGGCATCAATAGTAGAACTCATAAATGTCACTGCATCAGCAAGGGCCCGCTTAATTATGCCCAGAATGGTGGCCTCAAGTATGGTGGCGCATCAATTAGCAGAATGAGTTAACGGCCCCATCCGTAGCAATGCATCCTGGGTGAGGTGAGGTCGGGCAGCAGTAGCAGTAGTAGTACCAGATCTGGGAGACAAGGGAGCACCAGAGGTACTAGGCATCGGAGAAGGGGTAATGCTAGGTATACATGAAGGCCCATGGGCCGTAGTAAGCAAAGGTTCCTCTGTAGGTAATGCATTTGTATCTACAACTGGGGATGTATCCATCGAGGCTGCCTTCTTCTTCTCTGCCTCATCTTTCAAGTACTTTGCCTCAATCCTCTGGATATCGGTAGAAGATGTGGGAATCACATCCACATCCTTTTTCTCCTCTCTAGGAACCTGAGATCATCTGCATAGCTCGGTGATAAACACCGGAAAAAGGGAGGGAAGTCTGGCGCTATTTGGCCCTCATAAGCATCTCATGTGCAATAATCATTCCCAGGTTCAGTCGTGCCTCATCAATGACTCAACCAAGATAGGCTGATTTGGTGTGACGAAGAATCGACTTGTTCTGGGATGGAATGATAGTACTGTTGATGAAGCCAAACCAGAATTGTGCTGCTATGTTTAGATCCTTTTTTTCTCAATGGTTGCTCTAACCTCAATCCACTTGGGAGTACCATCTAATATATGAGGAGCCAACCAATTTTTCATGTTCTCCAGTGTTTTTTTCCTGATCATGTGCTGACAGCCATCGTCAATATCATTTGAGCACTCCAAGACTGCATTGATAGCATCACCATCACACTTCACATTTTTACCCATGTCAACCACATAGTCAACTGGCTTAAATTTGGTTGTCGGCTTCTTTCCTTGCAGTACCAGGGCACTGTAGGCACTGTAGAATTCTCTGACCCAACTTAGAATGTACGGGCCACGGGGCTTGGTGAATAGATGGAATTTGTGCGACTTCAGTAAGCTCTTGATCTCTTGATACCTGTCTTTGACGCCATCAGTGGACAGTCGGTTTTCCTCTATAATGGTCCTCAGCCCCCAGTCTTTAGTTTGTTCATAAATTGGGGAAGAGGACCCTGTGCAACCTGTGCAAGAATATCAACCCGTGCTAGAGTAGGTTGAGTAGTAGTGGTCTGGGTAGCCTCGATCCTAGACGGATCATTCAGCCTCTTTGAGCGAAACTCGACTCTCTGGACTAACAATAACTCATCATCCTCGGGCTCAGAAGTTGTGGCTAGAGGATCTTGGTGCTCCCCCTCACTCTCAAAAGTGGTGAGGTATGTGGCATAGATGTCATCACTATCAGAGCTAACCTCCAGTGACGCAGGTGCAGGTGCCTTGCACTTTCCTTTTCCTTTCCCACTTGTGGTGAGCAACTTAGCCCAAGATGCAGTTGTATCCTCGTTAATTGTGATTCCTTTAGCCCTTTTGCGGGGCGGCATGTCTCTACCTGCCAATATTGATCTAGACATGTCTGCAAAAATATCAGAGAAAAAAATAGAAATAGTTCAAATAGAGTTGTAGAAAATAGTGGTAGACAGACTCGCCAAGCCGATCGGTGAGTCCCTGAATCACTTTGGCGAGCCAAATCGGGATCACCGAAAGGATTGGCTTCAAAATATCCCAGAAAATTGGCATGTCGGTGATGGGAAGGTCCTTTCGGCAAGCAAGGACTATGCCGCTGAAAGTTACAGTGCATTTTAGGGGTTAGGGGCGCAGAAATGGTGATCAAGAAAGATAATCGATGAGTCGCCGAGTGCACTCGGCGAACTCAGGCATCTCGTTGAAAGTTACAGAACCCAAACTCAATTTTTTTTAAAATTAAAGGCGATAAAGGGAGATTTGGTGAACCGCCGAGTGGTTTGGCGAGCTCGACCCAGCTCGCCAAACTGCCCAATGTGCCTACTTTCAACTCAACTTCCAAAATTCAACCCCGCAGACCCCAAACACAAGATCAAAGAATGCACTTAATAAATTAGGCTAATACCCACTATACCCATGCCCCCGGGATACTCAGACTTCTCCCGATTTGGCAAAATTTGACCATTTGAAAATTTTTGCCGTAGAATGACATCAACCATTCCATCATTGGGAAAAGTAAGTCATTTGACACAAATGCGGGTTACTCAGACTTCACCTGACTAGACCCAACAACAACCAAACACAACCCAAAAAATTTGATCAATTTTAAGAGCAAAATTTTGGAAAATAAAAAATATAGGCAATATAGGCATAATATTCAAATTAAAACAGGCACACAAACATGGAATTATAGATCAGAGAGGCCCAGCACACATCACTAAGATAAGAACAATTGTAAATAAGTAAAATCGCAAAATATAAGTTTGGGGTTCGGAAAACCAACCTTTTATGCCTAATATATAGGTTGTAAAGCTAGGCGGCAATGATATTCACTCCAAACACATAATTGATGACTAATACGTGATAAAAACACAAGAATACTAGAAAATCAAAGTGCGGGTGAGTTTGGAAAGTTGAAAAGTGAGGGAATGTGAAAGATTTTGAACTTTTGAACTTTTAGCCTTTAAAATAGTCTAGTTCTCGCCCATCCGGCGACATTAGTCTTGCTTGCCGACCCACTCAGTGACACGCCTCGTGGGCAGTTACCTCACCGAGTTTTATAGGACCTCCAGTTAAACTAGGGATTCAAACTGCGGACAAAGTCGTGGTTGCCAACCTGTTCGGCGACACGCCGATTAGCTCCTAGCTCGCCGAGTTTTACAGACTCCAATTTCAAAAATTTATTAAGCCCAATGGTGGTCCAAGTCGGGCTCGCCGACCTCTTCGGTGAGTTGCTGACTGGACATTTTACTCGCCAATATGCACTTTTCAAACACATTCCACACTTTAACCTATAAAAAATCAACGCACGATTATTTCTAAAACAAAACAACAGCAGTAAAACTTGGGTTGCCTCCCATGGAGCGCCTTAGTTAACATCATGACACGACGTAATTCCCCACTCAATCTTGATTTGTGGGGTAGAGACAAGACAACAGTTGACCCATTTGGGACTCCTGTAGATGAATGAACATGGAGTGAGAGGTTGTCTTCTGATTTAGCATTGACACATTCTCTCTTATCTCTCTCAACACCCTATCGTGTTCTTCAACTTTGCGATGAATGAGTAAGAGCACCTCTTCTATTTGTTCACCCTCATGCTCCTTTGTCCTTCGATGCTCGTGAGGGGGAATGTACCTATCTTTTCTTTTGTACATGTATTCTAGTTCCTTGACCTTTTTGGCCAAGACATCCAGCTGACCCAATAATGTGGCCAAGTCTTGGTCCTTCTATGTCTCCTTGTTGGTCTTGGTCACACAATCAAGGAGTTGGACTGTTGTTTCATAGGGTTGTCGTTCCAGACAACCCGAAGAGATTTGGTCAACCACTATTCTATTTTCGAGACCAAGACCCCTGTAGAAGCATTCCAAAAGTATCTTATCTGGAATTCCATGAATTGGTCACTGCTGCAATAGGGCCTTAAATCTTTGCCACAACTCATAAATGGTCTCACCCTCCAATTGCTTGAAACTTGGGATGTTATCCCTAAGAATCATCATTTTCAAAGGAGAGTGGTCCATTTGGTTACCGTTGCTACATGACCTGCTCCTTTATTTTGTTCTAAACAAGAAATAGGAAAACCAAAAATAAAGTAAGTAGATTCAACTATAACTAAAAAGAACAAAATTCAACTTAAATAAAGAATCTTAACCAACACCACTCCCCGGCAGCGGCGCCATTTTGATTGAATAACACTATCAAAGACACTTAATCCAGTTCTAAGAGTCAACGATCATTAGTTAGTATATAACCCGACTAAATGAGTTGGGGTCGAATACCACAGGGAGTGATACATTTTTAAGATTCAATAGGAAAGTACGAATGTGCTCAAGTCTGCCATAGGAATAGAAATTTACGAATAAAAACATAATGTAAATTGGGGGGTGACACGAATGTCAAATAACATGGGGTTTTGGTTTTAATTATCAACTAGAGCAGCAACAAAATAATACAAAAATGACAATAAGGAGACGGGTTCTTGGGATGTGATTCGATTATAGGCTAATATAAACAAATGGGTAATTGTAACTGTTAGAAAATAGTTGTAAATTAGTGACTAAGCTAGACTTTAGAGGGGATTAACTTTCTTCCGAACAATTTATCCCGAATCAGGTCGATTTCTCTAGAACATCGACAAGCATGGAACTAAGAACAGCCTACGCCTTAGTCCATTCACCCTCTCGGGCTGAATGTTTGGAAAAGGGTTAAGGATTCACTCTCTCAAGGTTAAACCATGACAACCCAATACCCACAGACCATCAATAAAGAATCTTCCTTTTAAAACCTCTCTCTAGAGCAAACCAAAAACACGAAGGTAGAACTGAATTTGAAACTACAATTATGTAAATTAAACCACAATTAATGATTAAAATCACTTCTTAACATTGTTTAAACTAACAATTAGCAATACCCATAAGCTAAATCAGCCCATAATCACATATCACACCCCAAGAATTGAGGTTTTAGCTAGATATCCTAAAAAGATAAAAAATCATTACCAAACTAAGTTTCCATCAACTGGGTAAGATTACATTCATCTTTACAAAGGTCTAAATTGAAGAATCTCAAAGACCCACTTCCAATTTCTCAAAACTAGAAAACTTCAATTCTTCAAAGCTAAGGAAAACTTGTCTCAATCCTCAGAGTTGAATGTCAAATTACTCTAATGAATGTTCAGAAAAAAATTTGATACCAAACTTAATGTTTGAAATGTATTTATTAGTCGCCAAAAATATGTTGTGAAGGGTCATTCGGCGCAGTAAGTCAGGCTCGACGATCTTCCTTTTGATCAATGTCTTTGCCTTTCTGCCTTTGGCCTTTAGCTTCCTTATGTTCTTTAACTTTGGGCGGTATAACACTACATCATGGAATCATTCGGTGATCCACCTTCTTCTCCTTTATCTCACCTACTTGGTTTTATCCTTCAGGGTTGGCACACTGGAACTTTAGGCGGTCAAGAGGCCATTCGGCGAGTCGCCAAAGGGACTTGGTGATCACCATGTTCTCATTTCTGTGTACTTTCGGCTCGCTTTGTTCCTTTTTGCAAGTTAGTGTCCATGCTTTGTTCCTCAATCCATGTACCTATAAATAAAGGGTTTTACATCAGTTATTTGCATAAAATAAGCATTTGAGGACACTAACTCTACACAAATAAAGCCCTAAATGAGTCCAAATCTAGGACTCATCAGTTGCAACATTATAGTATGACTGCGACTAGGTCACTTGTGCAGAAGAAAGAGGATCCTGGTGCTTTAACTATTCCTTGTACCATTGGGTTGTTGCATTTTGCAAAGGCACTTTGTGATTTGGGTGCTAGTATTAATCTGATGTCATTGTCTATTTACAAGAAGTTGAGTTTAGGGGCTCTAAAACCGACTGCGATGCGATTACTCATGGCCGATAGAACTGTGATGAAGCCCATTGGCCAATTTTTTGATACTCGATTGTGAGGTAGATTTTGAGGTTCCCATCATCCTAGGGTGACCATTCCTTGCTATAGGGCACCTTGGTTGATATGGAGAAAGGTCAGATGAAGTTTTGATTGAATAGTGAAGAGGTAACTTTTAATAACTGTAGGTTCATGAAGTAGGAAAGCGATCTCAAGTCAGTGTCATTGGTGAATCATATTATGGAGCGAGGTTCTGATGTGTCTATTGAAGAGAGGGTGTTGATACACTTGTAGCGGTAATGATGAATTTTGAGGGTGATGGTATTGAAGAATATGATGAGTTAGTTGCCGCACTTGATAGGTTCGAATTCCGTTCCAAACCGAAGAAATTGGAGTTAGATATGAAGAATCGCAACTCTCCACTGGCAAAACCGTCTGTTGAAGAGGTATTTATGGATTATTTCTCTGTGGTAGGTGACTCATTTGATGGTTTTCTGATGCATTTGGACAAGGTACTAAAATGGTGTGACGAGTGCAATCTTGTGCTTAATTGGGAAAAGTGCCACTTCATGGTGAAAGAGGGGATAGTTTTGGGTCACCAGATTTCTAAGAATTGTATTGAGGTTGATAGAGCTAGAGTCAAGGTAATATAAATGCTTCCACCACCTATCTCTTTTAAAGGTGTTAGAATTTTTCTTGGGCATGCGTGCTTTTATAGGAGGTTCATCAAGGATTTCTCCAAAATAGCACACCCATTGTGCAAATTTCTCGAAAAGGAGTGTAAGTTTGATTTTGATGATGCTTGACTGAGAGCATTTGGAGAGTTGAATGCAAAACTAGTTTTCGCACCTATCATTATTTCACCAGATAGGGGGCAACCGTTTGAAGTGATGTGTGATGCGAGAAGAGCGGCACTTGGTGTGGTATTGAGACAGAAGCGAGAGAAGATTTTTCATCCTATTTACTATGCTAGTAAAGCTCTAAATGTGGCTCAAAAGAACTATACAGTGACTGAACAGGAACTCCTTGCAGTGGTTTTCGCATTCAAGAAATTTTGATCCTACTTGCTTGGTAGTAAGGTCATAGTGCATACTGACCATTCTGCATTGAGGTATCTGATGGCTAAGAAGGATGCAAAACCGAGGTTGATTAGATTAGTGTTGTTGCAACAAGAGTTTGATTTTGAGGTGAAAGATAGAAAGGGGACAAAAATCAAGTTGCCGATTATTTGTCTAGATTAGAGGACGAATCTATGATCAAGCTAGGAGATGGGGCTGAAATTAATGATGTTTTTCCAGATGAACATGTATTGACTGCTTCTCATGATCTTATTCCTTGGTTCGCAGACTTTGCTAACTACTTGGCAAGTGATCTGGTTCCATCGGATTTGTCTTTCACCAAAGGAAAAAATTTATGCATGATGTGAAGAAGTTCTTTTGGGATGAGCCATATTTGTTTCGTATTTGTGCTGATGGGATTACTCATTGTTGTGTGCCCGAGGTTGAGATGATGAGTATACTAGAGGCGTGTCATTCATTGCATGTTGGTGGGCATCATAGTTGTATTCATACTGCTCATATAATCTTGCAGTGTGGGTATTACTGGCCTACCATCCACCAAGATGCTCATGATTTTGCCAAGTCTTGTGATCGCTGCCAAAGAGATTGAGTTGTTTGATGTATGGGGCCTTGACTTTATGGGTCCATTTGTGAGTTCACATGAGATGAAGTATATTCTTGTTGCGGTTGATTATGTGTCAAAATGGGTGGAAGCGATTGCGCTTCCAAACAATGAAGGGAAAAGTGTCATCACATTCCTAAAAAATAGTATCTTCTCCAGATTTAGTACACCTAGGGCGATTATCACCGATAGAGGTTCCCACTTTTGTAATAAGTTGTTCACGCTGTTGCTAGAGAAATATTGAGTCTGTCACGATGTAGCCACTCCTGACAATCCTCAGTCTAGTGGGCAAGTTTAAGTGTCCAACAGAGAGATAAATCAAATCCTTGCAAAGACTGTGAATGCAAATAAGACTGATTGGTCAAAGAGGATTGATGACGCTCCATAGGCCTATTGCACCATATTCAAGACTCCCATAGGTATGTTCCCCTACCAACTTGTATGTGGGAAGTCTTTCCATTTGTTGGTAGAGCTAGAGCATAAGGCTATGTGAGCGCTAAAGAAGTTGAATTTGGATTGGGGCACCGTATCGAGTCAATGAGTTAATGACATGAATGAGCTTGATGAGTTTCGCTTAAAGGCTTATGAAATTTCAGTCTTGTTCAAGGAGAAGATGAAGAAGTATCATGATCAAAAGATTGAGAAGCATGAATTTCTTGTGGATGATCTAGTGCTTCTATTCAACTCAAGGTTGCGCTTGTTTCCTTGCAAGATCAAGTCCAAGTGGACCGGGCCATTCAGAGGCACTCAAGTGTTTCCACATGGAGCGGTTGAGCTCGAGAACAATGAGGGAACAAGGTTCAAGGTGAACGGGCAAAGGATCAAAGTCTACATGGGGCAGTTGGAGAGTGTGCAAGAAGTAGTTGAGGCCTAACTATCTTGATGATGTCTGAGTAATCAAGAGGCCAGCATCGTGCTGCGATGTTAAATCAAGCGCTTCTTGGGAAGCAACCCAAGTCGTACAATCTAGCTAACTATAGGTTTTTCTTTTCAATTTAGGAGTGTTTCTTCGTTTATTTGAATTTCTGTAATTCTTTAAATAGGTATTTTATTTTTGTATTTGTGTTGGCTAGATATATCATAGGGTCCGTGTCTAAAAAGTGTCCATAAAATGCAAAAAGAAAGTCCTAACGGTTACTACATATGCAGGGATGAAAAGCCAAATCTGCAGAAAAAAGTTGTGCAAAGGTCTATGGACCCCATCGACGGTCTGTGGTTCCATCCACGGACCGTGAATGGTGTTTGTAGACCCCAGGTATGTATCCTATTTTTTTGCTAAGTGTTGAGTGACCTACGGGCCTGACCTACGGTTTGTAGGTTGACCCACACACCCTAGTCCTGTGGGTCCAAACTTAGGGTTCTACTGACCCGACCCAGACTCCCCTTAAATAAAACCACTCACATTCAAAACATTTCTCACTTCCATCCATATCCCCCAACCATTTTCCAACCCTCTAGATCCCCCAAATCACTCCTATAACTCCCATATCAATCCCCACTCATTTTCCCAAACACCCAAATCATCTCCTCCTCTCCCTAAAATCCCCCTCTTATTCCCCAACGATTCCATTGTTCAGGTTCAGTGTCAACGGCTTGTCAAAAGGGTCTATAAGTTCATTACAACACACACTCACCCACTTCGCTTACTTGAAAGGTAAACGACTTCACCCTGATTTTGAATTCATTGTCCATTGTTGTTTTTAGAAGTCACGAAGTTGGAACTTGACCTTGGGTTGTTAGGATTGTTAATTTTAGAGTTCAATGTCGAAGTGTATGCTAGAATAACCCTTGGTATGATGGTATGCGAGTGTGTAGTCTATTAAAACTAACTAAATCAGGGTAAAAAGTTTAAAAGGATATTTTGATTCAGGGTTCCTAGTTTGGTATGTTAAAAATTCAAACTGTGAGTAATCAAAACCCTAACGATGACACTACCATATATTGTGTTAAAATGCATGATTACACCTAGGTTGATTAATTGATTTGTCGAAATAATGAGTATAAACCAAGGCATGTTTGTTACTTGGCATAAACCTGACCCATGAGACCCCATCCACGGATCGTAGGTCGGGTTCGTGGGTCTGCTACACATGAAATAGTCACCAAGTGTGGAACCACGGAGGTGGACTATGGTCCGTCGTTCCATTGACGGACCGTTCTGCACATCTGTTGTTCATATAAGAGACCAAACCTCTGGGAACTATGACTTGTGGAGGGGACCCACAGACCGTGGGTCCATTCATGGACCGTAGGTACCCACCGTAGGAGGACACTACTGCTACTCTCCAAAACAAATTCAGTTTTTGTTTTGGTTCGATTCTTGTTCTAAAAAAATTCTGAGTGTGTTATTGGCTTGTGTTGGTACAAACTAAGCTTCTAAAGGTACTATGGCCCTCAAACAAGCTTTGACTTATGCCTTGATGGGCAAATAAAAATATGTGGCATCGTCATTTTGACTGATCGATGAGTACAATGATCGGGATTGTGTCCCACCTCCGACAAGGACATCCCCCATTGTACCAAGCTTTACACGAAATCAAAACTAACGCGTGATTTTCAACGTTGTCATTGCCCCCAGTCTGATGAGGGGGCCACACGAATTGGTTCACCGTCTAGCTCTGAGTCAGCATTCGGCACCGGCTCCATCTCCGGCTCCAGCACTAATGGCATCACTGCCTCATCCTCCAAGGCTACTAGTGCGGAGGACATTCCAGTGCAACCAAACAACGATCCTAAATTAGTTATTCAGGAACCCAATCGCTGGTGGGTGAGTGACAAGTATCAGATATACAGGGATTCCTAGATACTGAATGAGAGGGATATGATGAATCGACTTATCACCGATGAGTGACGGGTTCTCACAGGCAGTCTCCACACCACGCCCGCCATCCACACTCTTTTTCCAGCAGCATAAAGGTGAATGGATGGACCGTAGACCAAGTTCCTTCAGTGAGGAGATAATTAGGGAGTTCTATGCTTCCTACGCCGCCACCCTCAGAGAACTGATTGACAGATGGGACAAGCCCGCTGCCCAACCTCAACTCAGAGCTATACTAGTGTGCGGGTTTTCAGTTGACATATCTGAGACCACTCTCTACAGGTTCCTCAACGGACCAGGCCACACTCTGCCAATCAACACAGGCGAGTTCGACTATCGCATGGACATCATTTGGAGTGGGGAATTTTAGAGGAATGCCGAACAGAGGGAGTCTCTTTTTATCTAGTTAGCTCGTCTTTTTGGTACATACAGAGAGCATGATGAGTGGGTCCACACCCCGAGCTTGGGTATCAAGAAGGCCACCCTGATAATTGTTGTCAAATTCTTTTGGTTTCTGGTGTGGAACTGGGTGTCCCCTACTCAGGTAGATAATGTACTCACATAGGACTGACAAGTTATGGTTATAGCCCTCGTTCCTGGGTTGGAGGTCGACTATGCCCGCATGCTGATTGCGGAGAAACATGAGAGGGCCTTCAAGGCCACCACACCCTGCCTTTCCCATGCCTCATCTTCCCGCTTTGCAGGGATGCTAGAGTACCCGTTTATCACTATGACCGGTTGTTTTAGGCGACCAATACCCTATATATCGGCCTGATTCGGGATGAGGCCAATGTAGTTGTACCTCGGAGAGAGCCACAGGTTGAGGTGCCACCATTGGGAGAAGACCTTGTAGCATATGTGGAGCAGATGCAAGGTGATGATCCTGCCCCTCCAGCCACTACAGATGATGCCCCAGCTTTCCCTTCTCCAGCCGCCAGTCAGGCCCCTAGCTCCTCTAGAGTCACTCCCTCCTCTGGGTCTCTTGTTGTGCCTCTAGCCCGTATCCAGAAGCTTGAGGCCCAGATGGCTACCCTGTTGCATCATGTGAGGCCTTAGATGCAGCGTGTGATAGAGGAGTCTGCGACTAGAATTGAGCAGCGGATGGAGCACATGATGGACCAGAAGGTCCAGGCCGTTCATAAGCGCCTAGATACCTTTGAGTTGAGAGTCTTTGAGAGGCCGGACCAAACTGTTCATGTAACCACTCTCCATAAGGAGATAGCGAGCCTCCATGCTAATATCACTGGACTTCTTGCCCTATCAGAGACTGAGCCTGAGTCCGCCCCCACGTCACCAGTTGATGATACGGTATTAAGTGTCTTATTGGGAGATGGTATGCCACCACCTGACTCTTCCCATACTGCTGGGAGGCGCGTCTGCTCCAATCGTACTTCTGATGACACTAAGGTTGGAAGAGCTAGAAAGAGAGAGTGCCAACAGACTAAGGTGGACCGTAGGGCATCCATAGTTGACGAGGAGTTACAGCAACAATGAGATAGGGAGATTGGTGTTGGTGCATCTAGCCGCGTGAGCACCACTGATGGTGTGGTGAGAGTTGATGTTAGCACTACTGAGGATGCTGAGATGGTAGATGCGGGCACTACTGATAGTGACCCGGGTGTTGATCCAGTGGGCTCCAGGAAATCAGACCCGCCCACTTGTTGAGAGGTCTTCGGCGCAATGCGCCACAAATTTGCTTCACCCTATCCTTTATGTTTTTACTTTTTGTGCATTTGGGACAATTGCACTCTATTTTTTTTGGGGTTGGGGTAAATGGATTACGAGTGATAGGGTGATGTCTGAGTAACCTAACTCATAATCCTCTCTTGGGGTTTTCTTGCCTGTGTTCTTTTCCCCCAAGAGACTATTTTAATTTCTGTTGAACCGGCATGTATAGGAATATATGTGTACGAGTAAGTAGAAAAATGAAAGCATGATGGCATAAAAAGCATGAAAAAAAAATGATCCCCATTCATTTTCCCAAACACCCAAATCATCTCCTCCCAAATAAAACTAGGAAACTTGACTGTGCTACACGTGGTATAAGAAAATATTGAATTTACAAATTTTTTTGTTTTATAAAATTATTATATAATTAATATTTTTAACGATTTTTTCAATATTCAAATCCATATAAATTATATTACAAATTCTAACACTTATAATTGTAATTTTGACTTAGATTCATTAGACATTGATTTTATAAGAAAAAAAGAATCCTTAATAAGCACAATCTAATACTTATTCTTTAATGTTAGAGTTGTTATAATTTAAAATTTATGAATTTAGTATCCATTTAAGTGCGTTCTTTTACATAATTATAACATGGTAATAAAAATAAAAATAATAGATTTAACAGAAAAATGAAGGAATATATACATATTTAAGACATTTGTGCAAGGATTAGTTTAAAGTTTGCTTCCACTAAAAAATACTATGTTATTTCTAATATAAATGCATAAAATGTAGAACTAACATGCAAATTAATTAGCATAAATATAGTATATCTATGAAGGAAAAAAGAAATAATTTCATAGACCTTGTTTGAATTTGACTTTTCTGAAATGGTTCGGATTTAAATTTATAGCAATCACCTCTTAAAATTTATGATATTACACTTAATTTTTTTAATTTTTTTATTGTAACACTTCTTTTAACCTATTAAATATAAATTATTATTCTCAATTATGTGTTTAGACTTATTTGTCCCTCAAAAGAAACTCAATAACATTGTTAAAAGAATCTTCTAAGTAGCATTACATATATGGATGGAATTTTCATTTAGTTTCCTTAAATATTAAATGAAATATATATGTAAGTATCACATCATTTTATATATATATATATATACACTCAAAGAAAAAAATTCACACTTTTGAGAGAGATTAGACAATACAAAAAAGCCAAAATTTAAAAAATACTCACACACAAAAAAAAGCATCCTGCTTAAGAGAACGTCATGTTATCTTTCTATGTATCAGAAGTATAGAATTAAATGTTAAAAAAGATCAATATTATTCCTACTTAATGTTAATAGTTAGCAATCAAAAATGAAAGTGTAACAAATTTTATTGGCAAAATTTGATAAAAAAAGATATTGATGAAAATATGTATGTTAAAATGTAAGGCATGATCAAAGAAAAAAGAAGAACTAATATATAAATTACTTGAAAGTTGGAAATTTTTCATCCTCGTAACTTCGCACTTAGTCGATAACATGATCGCAGTAATTCAAATCTTTAGCAAGTTTTTGTCTTTGAATATTTCCTATCCTTTTTCCTTTCCATTCTGTCTCACCCATCAATTTTTCAAAATCTGCAACGTTTGGCAACATTTACTTCTTTTCTTGACATCTTCCTTCCCTTTAAACTTAATATGACAACGTATTACTTCTTCATTTTTTCACCAACGTGTATCTTGCTTTAATATAAAAAATAAAAATAAATCAACAATCTAAAGAAAAAGGAAAATTGTCTCCTCCATGTAATTCAAATTAATCCCTATTAACTGTCCACAAAGAAATATCTCTAGTAGACTCCAGTAGATATTTCCATAGCTTTTGTGATTTTTGATCGATGGCTAATCAGAAGCATGCAGGGAAATTTTTTTATCTAAATTTTGCAGATAGCTTAGTGGATGATATGCCATAGTTGGGATCCCTACTATTATTTATACCATAATTGGACATAAATGAAATTAATAGGATGTCGTTTGGACTTCCTTTAAAAAGGGTGAAAGGGTGTATTAATTGACAGTTACATTCTTTTAATGATTGTATGAGCTGTTAAAGATTTAATTTAAATTTATATATTGATATAAAACAGTTACTTCATCTGGGAAGGGTGAAGAGCTGTGTTAATTGACAATTACTTTTTTTCTTTAATGGTTGTATGGGCTGTTAAAAAATTAATGTAAAATAAATTAAATATAATTGAAAAAATTAGAGGAAAAAAGTCCAAAAAAACAACAAAATAGATAAATGTGATTTCTGGCCTATGAAGGGTGCCACATCAGCGGGCTTATGTTCCTGCTTTATATTAATATATAGATTCTTAAAAGAATACTAGTAAGCATACTTTTGTATGCTCTATTATGAGTCAAACTTTAAGATATATTCAAATATAAAGACAAGAAGTTTTTGCATTTGCATTAAGACCTAAACCAGAAGAAAGTTGCAAATAAAATTGGAATCCTCCGTATAGATCACAGCCTTTATTAGGCAAGTTTTTTCTCTATCTTGGAGTTAATAAATTTTAGACAATACTTTAACGAAACTTTATAAAAGGAGGACAAACTTGTAATAAGATAGAAAGTATCACTATGAGAACAAGGAGTAAATGCATTAAGACTTAATCCATATGATAGTGAACTTAAAACTGTGAGCGTGTGCAAAATATGCACTCAATCATCAGGGAAAGTACAACCTCAAGGCTTTGGCTAGCCATAAGAGAGAAGTACATGATGTGCAAGTTACACATACATCATGATTCGAAGTTGGAATCCTATCGCAAACATTGACACACTTAGAGAGCTACAATTATCACTACTTTGAGACATAAAGAATGACCCCCCCCCTATTGAGGTGATGTTAAATCGACCCTGCATATAAATAAAAACACCATGCTCGATGACCAATGAAAAAATGGTATACTAGAAGAAGGCAATAAGTGTACACACAATGATCACTTTTATCAAATTCAAGAATTAGTATACAAAATAATCTTCACAACTTTTGCAATAGATGCACATTCTATTGTGCACATTATATAAGATAAAGTCACCAAGACAAGCCAAATCAAATGACAATTTGTATGAAAATTCGTTATAGTAAGTTCAGTACTCAAAACTATTCAAAACAATATTGTAGTTGCTCTCATTTTTTTTATGTCAACATAAAATAATCACAAGGTATTAACCAATGACTACTAATTGATATCTCAAGTGGAATACCTAGGCTGCATAAAGAGAAATAAGGTTTCATCATCACAACAGAAAGACCAACAAAGGAAAAAAAAAAGAGGCACAACTAACTCATATGTCGAAGGTTTCATTGTGTTTCATCCAACTTCAAGTACATTCATCATAGTTATGAGAAAAATATTTCTAACAGAAAAAGGACTAGGTGATGGAAAATTAAAATAATATTTAATACATGATTGACACCCGACTTTGACTAACTGCCAATAGAAGTGGAGCCAGAAGCCCATATGGGGTTGGCCAAACCTAGTAGCTTTTTTTTTAAAATAGTTTATTTGTGTTTATATATATATATATATATATATATATATATATAATCCATAAAGTTGTCAACAAGCGAAACCTTGTATCTAACTAATAGTAAAATAATTTGATTGAATTGTCTAATTTAATTAAAACTACAATGTAATTAATAATAATACATTTGAGTAAGAATATGAACACTACATTGAGATTGAAATTTACAAACATCCACTGGGCTAGGTCATTATCCTTTAAAAGAATATTAACAGAGAGTAATAAAATATGTCCTCATGGCATAAATAGTGGGTCATAATTTAAGTAGAAAACGCAAACACATTATAATTCAAATATGAAACTCGAACATACTATGCATATCAAACAGTCAACAAACTCTGGCTAAAAGACTGCAACATATACATAGACTAATTACGCGCAAGTGGATGAAGCCATAATAGTTCATGTTGTTTTCCATGCAAGAGATAGAAGACCAAAGAGACATATGGCACTGGAAAGGATACCTCTATATCTAAAAATACAACTAGCATACAACACAAGTTAGAATTGAACATACCGATATAATGCATGCTTTAGCCAAAATATCAATAATCAAAACATATTTTACCACCCCAATGTGCAAAGGGATTAAGTATGACATCAATTAAAATCCAAATGTAGGGTTTTATGAAGAAGTAGCACCAGTAACACCAACACCAAAATCTGCATAATTCAAGTTTCACTTCCACAGTGTCTTTCACTTTCATAGTGTCTATTTACATGTATGTCAATGAAATGTTCCAGCATAATAATCACTAACCACCATTAACATCAAACACTATATCCAAATCAATATATGAAAGTAATTGAAAGATAAATCGAGTAAATATGAGTCACAGTTCAACCAATATAACATGGAGCATGTCCATCGATAGCTAAAATCATCAATTTCTCCACAATTAGTAACAAAGGGCTAAATTAAAGCCAACTCCAAATAAATATATCAGACTAAATGAGGAAAACACCAATCAAGTGACCAAATATGAATCCCACTTAGTCAATAGGTCTAAAATTATGTCCACGTAGTCACACAGTTATTATTCAACAAATAAGGTATCAATTTTCCATAAGATGAAACTAGTACCCGCTTAAATTTTTACCATCTCATTCATACATAAACCCCATTATCCCTTAATTAAGAAATTACCAATACAAACACTTTAAATAAGAGTCTAGAAAGTCTCGACTTACCTAAAGTCTGAATTCCAAAGTGTACAATTAGGACTTTTCCCTTCATTGAGCCTCTGAAAGATCATAATCCAGTTAGATATGATATCTACATAAGTATAGGAGTCCATAGACATCCATATGATGTACTACTATCCTAGACCCAAAAGAAAAACCCCAAGTCCTCAATGCCAAACAATAATTTTCTTTTAAAACTAATTTAGCCATAACACATTAACTTTGAAACAATGTTGACAATCACCTAATCGCCCAAATCATAGATCACTTGCTAATTTACAAATATAGGGTATAACATAGACATCCCGATTAACATTGTTGAAAGTAGAAAAATCATAAATTAGTGGAAATCTCTCGATGCAAGAATAAGGAATCGTTTGTGAATCTGCCAAAACAACATGCAATTATTTTACCAAAACCCTCTTAAGGAATCACCAATTTGAATTTTAATCTAGCATAGATTCATGTAAAATTCACAGATGATGTTAAAAACCATACCTTGATGATACCCGATGATTACCCGTTGATTTTTCTCTCAAAAATCATATTTTGATGTCCCAAAAGTTCTCTCAAATGAAATAATTTGAATAAATATATTTATGTCATAGCATGGATGCATTTGAAATTTTCAAATATGTTGCACCAGAAAATTTGCAACATTAATTTATGCAAAAATAACAATAACTCTGTCATATGACATTGAAATTTGTTGATTCTTATTCCTAGTAATTTAGTTGAAACTCAATTTCAAGCTCGTCTTCCCAATCAAATACCATTTTTGCTTGTTAAATATTTATTTCACGTTTTATGAGAAAGATCTAAGCGCAACCTTTTAGAATTACAGCAAACACTTCTTATCGGTCCTATAAATCATTCTAATTTTTTGGAAGTCTATGAAACTTTTTTTGTATCTCTAGAACTAAAAACAGATATTTGAGTCATTACAATGCTATGCCTACAATATTTTTTAAAATGGTCTAAACCTCTCAAAATGAAACAAAAAAATTGTGAACAAGTCCAAAATTATCATACAAACCTATTGGAACAATAAAATCTTGAATTCAAGTTCGTTTAGTCAATTATTTAATCGTTGTAAATTCTTAATTTAAATTCTATTTGAATGTTGATTGATTATTCAAAATTCATTTGGAACTCCATATACAACCAAAAAAGGTGAATCAATCATTAAGTACATTTTGAACCTATTGAAATCATCAAATCACTAATATGAGGTTATCTTGATCAAATGTTGATCGTGCTCTGTGTAAACTTAACTATAAACTCAATCAATGATCCAAAACATTCTCGAGCGCCTCAGGCTCTATGCAAAACATTCGACAAAAGAAGAAATCATCTCCAAACCTCTAAAAAAATTCAAAACTTGAATATGAACTCCTTAACCACATATGTTGACTTTGGTAAAACCTCTCCATTAATTTAACTTAAAAAAATCAAATTTTATTTTTCTTCCTCGATACTCCCCCGAATTCTTCGAAAATGGGAGATAGGTGAGCGTGAGAGTCAATAGATCCTGGATACATACAAACACACTTAGATACAATATATTTGGATAAATTACACCTAATTTAACTTGCTTGTATGTGAGATATATGCATTTGTTTCGTCAATTACAAGTATTTAGAATGATATTTACTGACAAAAAATGTAACAAGGGAAGCTATTGTTTCTACATGTAATAACACAACAACAATAGTTGTTTTAATAACACCAAGATTTGAAAAGGAGAAAAATGCAGATTTTTAAGAGTTGCAAGTGCCACCAATGGAGGCCACCTATGGACCGTAGGTTAACCCAAGGATCGTAGGTGGGGTCTGTGGTTGGCCACCTCAACTCCACCCAGAATTTTCAGTTAAAGTCCAGAACCAGGCCAGGACGTACAGACCGTAGGTTGGACCATAGTCTGTGGTTCAGACCCCCAACCTTCAGCCCTCTGAAGCCAAACGACAAACTGACAGGACGGGCCATCAGTCATTCCATGATCGTCGGTCGGGCCCGTCGATAGCCCCAACAACTTTTAAGTCAGGGGTCATTTGGTCTTTTTCCCTATGCATTGGGCACCTAAACTACGTCGTTTAACCCCTAAACTATGTAGTTTTGGTCAATTTAAGCTTAGTAACTTAGTCATAACTTATCCTAATTGATCATTCTCCAAAATCAATCATACTTAGAGCAAAACGAAAGGAGAATAGTCAACCAAGACCTCTCCAAGAATGCAACAAGTTTTCTTCAGTTCTATCCCTGAAATCAAAAGATTTCTCCTTGCCATTCGTCACCAAGTGTGTGGGATTTCATTGGTGTATTCCTTTCATCCACTAGGTCTCTATAATTCAGTCAGATTCTTGATTCCCTTCATATTGTTTAGACCTAGGTTTTCTAGAACGTTAGATAATTGTTATGATTTAGCTGTTGTAGTGTTCTAAATCAGATTATCATGTCTTCGTAACATTGTTGCTTAGCTTCTTGCATGAAATTCATAACCCTAGTTGTGTAGATTCGTTTAGTTCATGAATTACACTAGCTAGGATATATAAACAAATATACATGCCTCAAGTTTTCAAAATTTCATTATTAGTACTTTAATGATGCATTTTCAATTAGCATATCAGAATATTGAGCTATCCAATTTATTTCAGTTATGTTATATTATACACATTCGAGTTGGGAGTAGGCTTAACACCAAGTTGGAGTAGGGTCGGTCACCCTCACAGTCTGAGAACTACGTGCCCACGTAGGCTTATAAGTCCCCTCTATTAGGCATTTTATTTTAGTTATCGCGCCAGTAATGCCTCTATACCCCTGGAAAGGTATATTGGGTCCTCTCGATGGGGCTTATACATCGGACTCCACATTTAGTTCACGTGATTTTATGTCAGTTATTAGTAGCTCCCACAGTCAGACTATAGTGCATTTGACCAGGTTACCAGTTATATTTCAGTATTCAGTTTTAGCATTTTATCTACTTGGTCATTGCATTAAGTTTAATTCATATGCAGTATATTTCAGTATCTTCATCATGTTCACATTATATCATTACTCAGTATGCTTTGTTCAGCTTTATCATATCCTGCATGCTCAGTACCTTACAAGTACTGATGAATGCTCTGTGCTTCATATTTGTGTGATGTAGGATTAGGTCCTCAGCATTTAGATCACGTGTAGATCGCTTCCCGATTTGTATTCAGCATTATTAGTGGTGAGTCCTTATTCTACGAGGATGATATACATGTTCATTTGCATTTAGTCTTTCAGTTGAGTTTCAATTTTTCTAGAGTTAGCTGGGGGCATGTCCCAGCATCTGTAGTCAGTTAGAGGCTTATTTGAGACATTGTTTTAGATTCGGCTTTATCTTGGAGTTATTGTTTAGTATTATTAACTCTTACCTCTTTCTCAATATTTATATATTCACACTGTAATTGGGTATTCCCCATACTTCAGTTTATCTTTTGTTTTAAGCTTCCGCATAGTATCTGTTCTTCAGTTGTTTAAGTATGCTTATGATATGGCAGCTCAGGGTTAGCCTGGGGTCACTCGTGATCCTAGGTCCCGTGTTAACATAAAGGGGTAGCCTCAGGGTGTGACAATTTTGGTGTTGTTTCCTCTAGAATAAATGTTAGCAACCCTTTTGTTTAAGTTTTAAACTATGGCATCAAAGAAGAAAAGTTGAATCTGATAAAAAGAATGAGAAAACATGTTTTCTCTTTTCTTCATTCACTTTCTTCACTGCCACACCATTAATGGATAAAGAACTTTCTTCACTTTCTAAAAGAAAACTCTGTTTTTAGATATTTAGATCTATGAAGAAAAAATCTTTTGTTTACATTTTTTCATTTTTACATCTACTTAAAAAAAGAACATTTTTTGTATTCAGATATGTTTATAAATAAATAAAAAATTGTTTTCAGATCTGTGAGAACATAATTTTTTTCGCTTATGAAAACTAATTTAAGATTCAATTTTTTAAAAAATATTGATATCAAACTTTTTTCTAAACTAATGCCAAAAATTTATTTATTCTACTCAATGAAATAGTTTGAAAATCAGAAACAAAACTCTCCATATTAGAGACTAGATGGGGTAAGCAAACCGTAGATCCACCTATGTCGTATGTGGTGGATGTTGAGATTAGAAAAGAAGATGATGTGGTAGAGGTTAGAGAAGATTCTGAGACTGCGACAGAGCAAGAAGCGGAGATATCTCAGAAAGTGGTCCCCATACCTAGACCTCCACCACCTTTTCCATAATGATTAGTAAAGAAGACTGAAGATGGTAAATATCACAAGTTTATTACTATGTTGAGGCAGCTTTCTATCAATGTTCCTTTGATAAAAGCTTTGGAGGAAATGCCTGGGTATGCGAAGTTTATGAAAGATATGGTGACAAAGAAAAGGTCTGTGAGTTTTGAAGATGATGATAGATTGCAGCATTGTAGCGCTATTGCTACAAGATCTCGTGCAGAAGAAGGAAGACCCTGGTGCTTTCACGATCCCATGTACTATAGGGTTATTACACTTTGCTAGGGCATCGTGTGATCTTACTGCTAGCATCAACCTCATGCCATTGTCTATTTACAAGAAGTTGGGTCTAGGGGACCCAAAGCCCACTGTAATACGGTTACTAATGGCCGATCGAACTGTGAAGAGACCCATTGGTGTACTCCATTATGTGCTAGTGAAAGTGGAGTCTTTCATTTTTCTGGCAGATTTTGTGATTCTTGACTGTGAGATTGATTTTGAGGTTCCCATCATCCTTGGGAGACCATTTCTTGCCACAGGGCGTGCATTGGTTGATACGGAAAAGGAACAGATGAAGTTCAGACTGAACAATGAAGAAGCAACTTTCAATATTTGTAGATCCATGAAGCAGAGTGGTGAGATCTAAACAATATCTATTATAACTTACAGAGTGGAGAGTGGGACAGAAGTGCAAATTGAAAAGCGACTAGGTGTTAAGGCACTAGCAACAGTTATGAGCTCCAAACAGTATATGTTATAACTTACAGAGTGGAGAGTGGGACAAAAGTGCAAATTGAAGAGCGACTAGGTGTTAAGGCACTAGCAACAATTATGATGAATTTCGATAGTAATGGTATTGAAGAGTATGATGAGTTGGTAGCTGCACTCGATAGGTGTGAATATCGGTCCAAACCAAAGAAGTATGAGTTAGACATGAAGAATCGCGAGTCCCCACCCGCAAGACCATCTATTATGGAGGTACCGAAATTGGAGCTTAAGGCTCTACCACCGCATTTGAGGTATGTATTCTTGGCTCTACCGGTCATCATTGTGGCAGATCTAAATGCAAGACAAGTAGAGTGCTTAGTGACTGTGTTAAAGAGGTTCAAGCGAGCCATTGGGTGGACTATTGCGGATATTATTGGGATTCCTCCCGGTATTTATTCCCACAAAATCCAACTCATGTCAGATCACAAACCTAGTATTAAGCACCAAAGAAGATTGAATCCACCTATGCAAGAGGTAGTAAAAAAGGAGATCATCAAGTGGTTGGATGATGGAGTTATCTACCCCATTGCGGATAGTAGTTGGGTATGTCCCGTTCAATGTGTGCCCAAGAAAGGTGGGATTACTGTGGTTCCTAATGAGAGAAACGAGCTTGTTCCGATGCGTCCCGTGACTGGATGGAGAGTCTGCATGGACTACCGCAAGCTAAATGCTTGGACAGAAAAGGACCATTTCCCTATGCCGTTCATGGATCAGATGTTGGATAGACTTGCTGGAAAGGGTTGGTACTATTTCCTTGATGGTTATTCAGGCTACAATCAGATTTCTATAGCTCCGGAGGACCAAGAGAAGACCACCTTCACTTGCCCTTATGGGACTTTTGCCTTCAAACGAATGCCCTTTGGGTTGTACAATGCTCCAGCGACCTTCCAATGTTGTATGATGTCAATATTCTCTGATATGATGGAGGACACTATTGAGGTATTTATGGATGATATCTATGTGGTAGGTGACTCTTTTGATCGATGTCTAAATCATTTGGCCGAAGTACTTAAAAGGTGTGAAGATTGCAACCTGGTGCTAAAAATTGGGAGAAATGCCACTTTATGGTGAAAGAAGGGATAGTTCTAGGTCATTGAATTTATGAAAAGGGCATTGAGGTAGATAAAGTGAAAGTTGAAGTAATAGAAAAACTTCCCCCACCTATCTCTGTAAAAGGTGTGAGGAGTTTTATTGGGCATGCAGGTTTTTATAGGAGATTCATCAAAGA
>JAJOOS010013033.1:0-32396 GCA_029582725.1 Solanum chiquidenum
CTGGGTTGTTGGCCAAGAATAGAGGCAGGTGGAGGATAGTCCCAGCAAGCATTTGGTGGACAATATGGAAGGAGAGGAATTCTAGGTGTTTTGAGAGCATAGAGAACAGTATGCAACAGATTAAGCTTAATTGCATCTTGCTACTATGTTTTTGGTGTAATCAGTTACTTTTAAATGATCCTGTCTCTATCATTGATGTTTTAGACTCATTATAGACATAGGATCATAGAATCATAGATGTAGGTAGTACTTTGTAAATATGGGGCTGCTACAACTCTTGTAAGATTCGGATTCTAACATATATAGAAAAAACTATCAGTTTCAAAAAAAAAAGTGACTAACCCCACTAACTCATTTTAATAAATATGGGCCAAGTGATATAGGGTATTAAATAAATTAACAATATATTTTAGTCCATTAACCACCAATCAAATTAATTATTTAAAATTACCCGTCAACTAAACAACCGTAGTTAATGAATAGCTCCAAAATTCCCAAACCAACTTCACCGATTGATCAAAAATGACCCGGGGCAATTATAGGGAGGGGTAAAACTGTAATTTTATGAAAATTTCCAAAAATGACCTTCCAAGTTATTTCATTTTTTTTAAAGTAATCTCTGTATGTTATACCCACACCACATGTGCTCCCAATAATTAAGCCTACTTCTTTCCCATGTCTTGAAAGTTATATTACCACTTAGATCCTCTCACCACTGCATAATGTTTCTCCAAAGACCACACTAAAAGGAATACTAATGTTTCTAGTTTTCCACCCTCTTCCAATATTTCGTATTATTCTGCTATTACATGTGAAATATAAAATGCTTCTCATTGGCTTGAGTAATAATGTACCAGAGGTGCTCAAGAAATATGAATTTTGGATTATGTAAAGTATGATACATAAGCATCTCTCTGTTTAAGCTTAGGTAAGTGTAATATTTGTAATTAAATATACAATATTATATAGTGTCCTGTAGAATATTCTCTATGATCTTTCTTATTCAAGTATAGTGAATCCAGGCGTGTATGAATCTAGATACATATGCACTTGATAATCAAACATGTCCTTTCAAACTCAACATGGAGAAACCAACTTGAATTTGCTTATTTTAAAAAAGTAGAAGTTGGTGCTGAACTCTTGCTGGAATACTGGCTAGTGCACAACCACCAAAAATAAAAGTGGTGTTGTAATTCTTTATTCTAGAAACTCACTCGTAACTACACAATGAAAAAAGTGCTAGCACTACATACATAGAGAAATCTATTCTCAATCATCGAAAAAGATATAGTGTTGCAAATCTTCAGAACATTATCAGTGTAGCATGAATTTGCAGAACAATGGCAATAAATTCAAAGTTTAGAGGAGGGAGTCGATCATGTAAAATTTGCTGTGCTGTTATCATCGTTTTTTTTTTTGAGATAAAGGTAACTGTGTATTCACAAAAGGTTGATAATCAAATAAATGATGAGCATAGGTCACTTACAATCTCATCAGAGCATATCAAACTACCCTATGGGAGATTACAAATTACCTATAAAGTCAGCAAAAAGTTCTATATCCCCCATCATATCTTGTTTACACCAAAATTACAAAAGACTAAGACAATTCATTCTAATTTTCTGGATGTTGTTTCTCTTATCCACAAAGCATCTTCCGTTCCATTCTTTCCATAGGGACCACTAGATGCAGTCTGGCATTTACTCCCACCAATCTTCATTTGACTTCCTTCTTCCTATCTCCTTCCAGCTGTAGAGCAAGTCCTTAGTGAACTTTGGAATTACCCAGCATACACCAAGAAGGCCAAGAAACATGTTCCACAAGCTTGTAGCTACTTTGCAATGAAGGAATAAGTGACTATTAACTTCTGCATCTTGATCACACATAAAGCATCTTGAGCATAATTGTCTGCCTTTCTTTTGAAGCACTTCATGTGTTAAGCAGGCCCTTTTGCACACTAACCAAGCAAAACATGAGATCTTCAATGGTATTTTTATCTTCCATATTAACTTCCATGGCCAGTTTCTGATCTGTGTTTGGCCAATATTGTATCTGCAGTAACATGACTTTACTGTAAACACACCTTTGCTTTGCCATCTCCAAATGGGCTTATCAGGTTCAGTGGAGGTGCGAGGTTCCTGGGAAGGCATTGAGGATCTGAAACAGATTAATGACCCTCTTGATTTCCCAATCATTGAAAACTCTCCTGAAAATGAGATTCCAATCCTGAGGGTTCCATAGCTGTGATATTGTGGCCTTGTTTCGAGTGGTGAGCATAAACAGGTCTGGGAAGAGTGATTGCAGGCTTTCATCCCCAATCCAATGTTCATTCCAAAAATCAATTTTCCTACCATTTCCCACCTTTAGTGAGATGCTGCCTTTGAATTGGGGCCATAATCTTCTAATAGTCGTCCATACACTGCATCCAAAAGTTCCAAGAGCCTCCTCAGTAATCCAATGGTTTTGTAGTCCATACTTCATTGTGATGACTCTTTTCCAGAGTGACTGATCTTCAATGCAGAATCTCCACAACCATTTTTGAAAGAGACAATTGTTCTGAAGATTGAGCTTTTTTATTCCCAGCCCCCCTTGCTTTCTGCTAAGAGTAAGGGTATCCCACTTAACTAGATGGTAACTTTTGTGCTCTTTATTTCCATTCCATAGGAAAGACCTTCTGAGTTGATTGATCTTTTTCACAATGTTCTTTGGAATTGGAAATAGGCTCATCATATATGAAGGAAGGGCATCAAGGACTGATTTAACTAGAGTCAACCTACCTCCCAGGGAGAGGTATTGACTCTTCCACCTAGCAAGCTTCTTGTTACATCTCTCCAAAACTTCACTCCACACTGCTGTCTCCTTATTTTGTGCTCCTAAAGGCATGCCCAGATACCTTGTAGGTAGGGTTGCTATTTGGCAGCCAAGATTTCTAGCTAGCAACTCCATATTATCCACTTGATTCACAGGATAGAGAAAATTTTTTTGCCAATTTACATGCAGACCAGATATACCTTCAAAGATGGTAAGGATTGCTCTGATGTGTCTAATTTGTATCACCTCAGCCTCACAGAAAACTAAAGTATCATCTGCATATAGTAGATGAGTAATCCCCACCTCATTGTCCCTATTCCCCTGAGTCTGAGCCTTAAAGCCTTTAATCCATCCATTAACATTTGCTTTTCTGATCATGTGATTGAGGCCTTCCATGGCTAGCAAGAAAAGAAAAGGTGAGAGAGGGTCACCTTGTCTCAAACCTCTTTGTGATTGGAAAAAACCTTTAGAGTTTCCATTTATGATCAGGGAGAATTTAACCGTGGATATGCAGAACTTTATCCAATTGAGCCATTTCCTCCCAAATCCCATGTCTTTTAAAACCTTCAGCAGAAAAGCCCAATTGACATGATCATAGGCCTTCTCTATGTCCAACTTACATAAAATTCCAGGAATTTTTTGCGTAACTCTGGAGTCTACCAACTCATTAGCAATTAGTGCAGCATCCATGATTTGCCTTCCTTTCAGAAAGGCCATTTGGTGTACATCAACCAGCTTCCCCATTACTGTCTTCAACCTCTCAGTAATCAGTTTGGAAATGATCTTATAGACTCCTCCTATCAAGCTAATAGGCCTGAAATCTTTCAATTCTTCTGCTCCAGGTTTTTTAGGAATCAGTGCTAGGAATGTGGCATTGAAAGACTTTTCAAAAATTCCATTTTGATGGAAATTGTGAATTGTCAGCATCAGATCCTCTTTTACAATTCCCCAACAAGATTTAAAGAAACTCATTGTGTAGCCATCTGGACCTGGAGCTTTATCTCCATCACAAAGTTGTAGGCATTGCAAGACCTCTGATTCAGTAAATGGTCTTTGCATCCAAACCTTTTCTTCCTGCGATATAGTTGGACATTCCATAAGGTCAAAACTGGGTCTCCACTCCTCAGATTCAGTGTAAAGTTCTTTGTAGAAATTAATCATGGTGTTCTTGATCTCTACAGGGTCTTCTACAACCTCTCCTCTGTCTATGAACCTATCAATAGTGTTTATCCTTCTGTGGGCTGTTGCCATTCTCTGAAAAAACCTTGTGTTATTATCTCCTTGTTTCAGCCATAAAACCCTTGATTTTTGTCTCCATTTCGATTCTTCATTTTTTGCCAACTCTTCCAGGTCCACAACTATGGTGGCTCTTATTATCACTTCATCTTCGGTCAATTCCCTGGTTTCTTGTATCAAATCAATTTCTGCAAGTTCCTCCAGTAAGCTATTTTTCTTACTAGTGAGCTCCCCAAAATTTGATTTGCTCCACTCCTTGAGTTTCTGCTTTAGCATTCTTAGTTTAATATTCAATCTGTAATCAGGACAACCTTCCACTAGAAATTCATTCCACCAACTCTGAATCAAGTTGGTGAAACCCTCCACCTTTAGCCACCAATTCTCAAACTTAAAGTTTGATCTTTTCTGCTCCCAGTTACCACTTTCTAACAAGATAGGGCAGTGGTCAGATAGCACTCTAGGTAGTAACTTTTGCTTGATGTTTTTGAATTTTTCTTCCCATTCTATCGAGTACAAGAATCTGTCTAGTCTAGCTGCACTAGGATGATTGATGCCTCTAAACCAGGAGAACTTTCCACCATTTAAATGAGGATCACGTAGCTCCATCTCCTCTATCCACCTTGAGAAGTCAGACATAACATTTGAGATTCTGTTACATCATCTTCTTTCTCCCATAGTTCTATTGGTATTGAAATCTCCACATGTAATCCATGGACCTTCACATAAAGTCCTGACTGCAGCCAATTCTTCCCAGCATATCAACTTCTCATCTCTGGTATGAGGAGCATACACTCCGGTGAGGTACCAGGTGATTTTTTTTTGAGTTGATACAAACTCATAAGTAATGGAGTATTGACCAGTTTCAACAAGGGTCCCACTCCAGATTCTACTGTCCCATAACAACAAGATCCCCCCAGGGCAAGGGCAACCGAACTTCCTACCACAGGTGGGAAGGGAAAAGGAAATGGCAAGGCACCTGCTCCTGCATCACCGGAGGTCAGCTCCGACAGTGACAAAATTTATGCCACCCACCTCACCATCTCTGAGAGTGAGGGTGAGCACTAGGATCCTCGGGATACCACTTCTGAGCCTGATAATGATGAGCTACTGATAACCCAGAGAGCGGAGCTGCAATCCAAATGGATGAATGATCCGTCTAGGATCAGGACTCCCCAGGCCACTGCTCCTTCTCCTGTTCTAGACTAGGATGTGGTTCAAGCACCACCTGCACAGTGTCCTCCTTCCCGGTCTATGAATAGACTAAACACTGAGGGATTGAGGACCATCATCGAGGAAAGAGGTTGTCTATTGATGGAGTAATAGACATATACCCAGAGATTATGAGCTGTCTAAGATCCCACAAGTTCCAGATAATAACTAGACTTTGTGGCCCTTACGTTCCAAATTGGGTCCGGGAATTCTACACTACCTATGGAGCCTTAGTGCCACAAGGGAAGAAGCAGGCTGCCAAATTCAAGCCCGTTGATTATATGGTTGTCAGGGGCAGGAAGGTGAAGTGTGATAGTGATGCTATCAATACATTTTTGAAGTGTACAAACGATATTGAGGATGATTGCCAATACATGATCAGAATGAAAACGTTGGAGAACATGTTTGCCCCTCTATTATCAGACGGTACTCCTAGGTGGATCGAGGTTGGAACACCCATTGAAAAGAAGGACCTCAATGTAGCAGCGAGGTACTTGTTTGGCTTCATCGGTAGTACTATCATGCCATCCCAAAATGAGTCGATTATCTGCCACGCCAAAGCAGCCTGCCTTGGTTGCATCATTGCTGGCGATAAAAATAATTTACCACTAATAATCAAAACCCTTTTTACCAATTTATCTTTCCCTCTGATTTCTTTTCGAAACATTTTACTATTCCCTCCAATAATAAACAACAAAAAGAAAAGAAAACCTAGTTGATGAAAATCTATTCGCTGAATTGGGATGAAGGTACCATTGAAGATGACTAAAAGTCTGACTCTATTTCTTGATAAACAATTATGCTGCTCTCCATGAAAATTTATGGTCATCAACCTTTTTCCCTGGTAAGTTGAGCTTTGCTGACCGCCACCACTTGACTATTGATTTTGTGTAGATGATGCTCAACCCTAGATTTCTCAATCTCATCAGTTTTCATCTTCTCTTTTCGTGTAGGTTTCAATATTGTTGCAGATGTCAATCTTCTCCTTCAATTTCTTGAATTCATAGGCAGGATATTCTACTTCTCAAGTACCCAAAGGCCATCTCGATTTGTGAGTTTTGATACGTAAATATGGAGATTTTTTTTGTCAAAATAATGTTTTTCGGTGTTTGCTAAGTCCGAATTTGTGATATGTGTCTTCTGTTAAATTGATGGGAATAAGTGACTAAATCGATTTTTCATCTGTTATTTTATTCATTGATTTCTCTGTTTGCTAAGGTTGTTATTTTCATGATTTTTCAGAAATTTTCCGAGTGTCATTGATGCATATTGATGGTCTTAATTGAATCTACCACTAATCGAGATATGAATTCAACTATGTTGGAATTGTTTGTCTAAGTATGACATACTCTTATTATCTATTCTACTGTTGGTTTGTAGTTTAATGATTAGGATGTCCTATTCTCTTTGCATTGTTGTATCTGTTATTGTAAAAATGCCTAGTTAATGTTTCAAGTTTGTTAGGCTTATTGGGGTTTTGCTGATAATTACAAAGGGAGTTATAGTTGCTAAAAGGTTAAAAAAATATATTTACAACTTGTTAGTTTGTCCGCCTGAAAGTCTTAAAGGACCAGAATACCTTTTTACTTTTATCCAAATATCAAAAACATTTATTCAAAATAAAATTTGATGCCATATTATTGGTATCAAATCACAGAGAAGAAACAGAGATGTGATAGAAGAAAAAAATGAGACAAAAAAGTATAGATGAGAAGTTAAGGTAGACAAACCAGCCAAATTGTATTACTATCAATTATCATAATGCTATATATATATATATATGTCGGACAGAAAGATATTATATATTAATAGTAAACATTAGTTACATTGCCCATGCTACAGTAACCCATGTTACCATCCAAAATATTACATATACTGATGTTTCCCATATTTGCTAGACTAGTTTAGTACTAGTGCTAAGAGGGACTTTTTTTATAATACATTTTCCTCCTCTATCATAAGCTATAGTAGATAGTACCCACTAGGGTGGATATAGTAAAAAGACGACTTGGTTTTGTTGTAGCTTGATATGTTCATTGGCTCGCCTAAACGTGTGCTACCTTGTTTCCATTACGGAAGTTGTGGCGGATCAGCGGACTCCCCAATTCCTTTAGTAATGACATGAAAATTAAACTAGTTTCTAGTTGCTTATGTGTAAGGGGTAGAACAATCTTTTCAACAAATAGAGGAACAATAATAGCATGAACATCCTCAGTTATTACGTCCATAGTTTCATCTACGACTATTATAGATAATACATGTGTTAACATCTTAACTTCAGGTAAAGCCAAGTGTTGTCGCATAAACTTTTATTGTGGGAGAGAGTTTAAGCTCTAGTTAGTGATTGAAGCTTAGTCTTTAGGAGTTGAGTTATTCATGTGCATGCTTGTAAATATTCTTATTCCTGGAAATGTCAAAAAGGAATTTCTAAAGTATACCATCTCACCTCTCCCTAAATCTTTAAAATCATCAATAATGAACTAAGTAAGCTGGATCATGTTGATATAAGTAGACTTTAACAAATACTAGAACATATCGGTCAGTTCCCAAAGCTGACATACAACCGAGATTTGGTCCTTCATATATGAAATTTATCAAAGTACATATAGCTTCGGTCGAAAAAAATTGAAAACTGATTAGTGTCCAAGCACCGAATAGGTTCATAAAATTAAAACGGATCTAATAGAGAAAAACATCAATTTATTTTTGTTCATTATATAACAAACACTATAAAAATTTAACTTTTTTCTTAGATGAAGTAATGAATTATTAGTAGGAGCATCAAAATGATGCAAAAAAAAGTAGGAAAATGGTTAAAATTGAAATCTTAACTCAAAAATTAAGGAGCTGACACCAAAGTAAGATTTTACTTCCAGCAATCACAAGATCATGTCGTTGTCACTCTTTATAACATACTTAGAGAGTGCTTGAATGCCTCCATAATTTTGAACGAGGGCGAATTTTTAGAACCTGAAATAGGCTTATTTTTCCATCTTTATCAGCCTCACAATTGCTAATTACAACAGTAGAATAGTAAGTAAAACATTTATCATCAAAGTAGAGTTATGTTCAGATTTAGAACAAAATTCAAAACCAAGACACGTACGCGTTGTACGTAATGACCCAATTTCTAAGAACTCATCTTCCCTACTATATAAAATCTGATCTTCTAAGGATAGAATTTCAAAATACTTAAGTTTATCTACTAGTTAAGTTTTCCTGTTGCCTCTTCTAAAAAAGCCTTGCACTATTTGTCTTAGAATTTCCTCCACATGTCTCTACTTTGCTCGGAGGGTTCCGCAGTTTCTATCTTGTCATATGTAATAAATACATCCCTCCAGAGTCATATTGTATGTTTGCTTCTCTCTCATTTCTCTGTTTTGTCCATGCCATTTTAAATTCTCGGTCCATCGTTGATTTTGACAATTCTTACCATTGTAGTATACTTTTTCCAAATTTTAGTTGATATTTTGCAGTAAAGGAAAAATATGCTATAGATTCATTTCCTTCCTGCATAGTGCAACCATTTGGTCATAACACTTATTAACACAATGATCGTATAACCCTTATTAACTCGCTCAACAGCAACTAGTATTTCCCCACTCTCTGCCTCAAACATCCTAGCTATTTGGTGGACCTCTTCAATGTTTTTCCTCCGTGTTATTACCTTCACCAATTCCCTATACTTCCAATGAAGGTGCATGTTCTCGTTTGTTCCATCAATGACTCCCCCACCTACCTGAGTATGAGCAGAGAAAAACATTAGTCAACTTCCATAAATGTGTTGGCAAAAGAAATAGACTTGCAGTACAGAGGCACTCACCAAGAAGTAAGAAAGGCTTCATTCTCAAGCCAATCTTCCTCAATATGAATCTTTACTCTTCAGTTATTCCCTCTTTATCCATTTCAGATTGTTGTGGCACCTCATCCTCCTCAAGCTCCAGAATGAGCTTCTCTGCCTCGACATTATTTTCCAATGCCTGACATGAAAACATAAAACATTCAAACATAAATATTAGAATCTGCAAGGAAGTGGACAGACGCAACCATTATGAACACATACAGTGGTTAATTTATCTGCAGTTCTCTTGATAGCAGCTTCCATGGAAGTAAGTTTCTTTCTTTCTTGGACACCTCTCTGGTTATTTCTGTGTGCATGTACATCATCAGAAACACTTCACGTAGTGGATTGTTTCCTTTCCTTAGCATTTGCTGATGAATTAAAACCATTCCGCTTTTCCACTTCAAAAACTTGCTTTCTCCGTTCTTCTATTGCTGAAGAGACTGCAGAGGGCAAGAAGTCCTTCCCTTGGTAGAAGACAATAAGTTCCCTATCCCTCGAGAGCAAGGTTCCTCCAGTCAGCCACTGCAAAGTTTACTTTTATGTGAAACACAATATGATAAGTTTTACAAAGTATAGTCAGTTTCTAGAAAAGACCAAAGTGTTGAATAAAAACAAAAGTATTTCATCAAAGGACTAAACTAATTTCACAAACCTTTAGCTCTTCTGCCATCAGTTTTCTGAACTCCTCTTTTGAAAGAAACTTTTGCAATTTCACATTTATCCCAAAGCTTCACAATTGCAGCAGCCAATCCTTGGAGTTTTCTGTTTCTTCCTGATAAAAATACACGAGAAAGTATAACAAGTGTTTTCTAGTTAAATAGCAGTCTGAAATCAGGTTAAACTTACCTAATACAAAATGGTAAGGCAAAGGTCGACAAATTCTCCTCAGTGTTGTCATTTCATCATTTGTCAATTTAGGTTTAACTCCATAAGGAAGTAGACGGAAAGGTCTGTTGTACCCAGGGACTATAGCTAGCAAAAGATCTGTATCGATAGGTAGTGGCTCACAACCCCACCAATCGGTAAAGTGAGGACCAAGTCCTTCCAGCAACTTATCTATTTCTTCAGTATGTTCTGCTTCTCGAGGCAATTCAAATCGGACTCTGTCTGGAGAACCTACACCCTGGATTACACATGGAGGAGATTTTGTGTCTGATGCATCAGATTTTACCGCATCCATGCCAGATAAGTTAGTCATATGCTCTTTCGTACCCATGAACAAGTCTGGGGTAGCATCTTGTGCACTGCTATTCTCTAAGATATTTTCAGAGAAATAAGGATACTTATAATTAGCTCCTCGATACAAAATTATATTCCTTCCAGATCTCCAGATAACAAGACCTCAAAATTGATTATTTGTTATCTCGATTTGAATTTTTTGTTGAGGTGGAGTCTTTTTAACTTCATACATCCTTGTGCAATAAACTTGTTCAGAAATTAAAATACTAAGATAACTATTCTTATTGAAGTCATGGTGTGCTTGACAATATTATGTCATGAAGAAAGTTAAAGTTAGTTTAGTTGTTACCTTCTCAAAAAAAAGTGTAAAGTTAGTTTTGGTATGATAAAGTATTTGTTGTTGCACTTCCCATGTGTTAATCAAGTAAATAAATTTTAGGTAAATTTTTGTCAATGTGTTTCCTAAAAGCTTTAGTTAGTGTTACTTTGATGATTTTTTATAATATCTGAAAGGTTGTGTGTAGCTTTATCCTTTTATAGGTTTTTGAGTACCAGGACAAAGAGATTGACTTGTGTGTGTTGCTTAATCCTAGTGTATTTGTATGACCTCAATTTTGAAATAAACAGTCAAACTAAAGAACAAAAGATGTTTGGTCCTATCTAGGTACAATTATTTATGAAGATGTTCTTTTATTTTTGTCAAAAAGAAGTGAAAAGGGAACATAAAGTTAAATCCTAGGCACAGGAAAAATCACAGTTCCTACTTTTTATCTTAAGTTTTTGTGCAAGGAAGGATGGAAGAAATTTATTTATGAGAATTTAAAATGTAGGTGATCTCTAAAGTTTTATCTAGTTTTAAATCAATTATGTTCAAGAGTTGCACTTATTTGTGCTTCTTCTATCCTTAGACTAAAGATTGACTAAAAAATAAAAAACCATTTACCTTTTAAAGTAATAGTTGATTAGGCACTACTGCATAGGAGGGCAAAATTGGTTTTCACATTTCTTGTGGGAAGTTAAAGGTGTCTAGGCAGGCTTTGGTTAAATCTTTAAAGAAGTTTTTACATGTTGTTGGTAGTGAAATAGCAGCAAGAGAGTTAAATGTAATTTACCCTAGGCAATGCATTAAGAAAATACTTTAGGCGTTGGAAGCAGGCCTCTGATGGAGAATAATCATTATTATGATATTGTTGTATCTTTGGTCAAATGCGTGACATCTACGTAACTTGTATTTAACTAAATTCTTCTTTTTTTCCCTGAAATATTGACTATGTTTATGAAGTAAGTGTTGTTATATCTGGATAACTCCAACTGTTATTCTAGATATTTTGATACCTAATTCTTCTTCTCCAACTCCCAAGGACAATTGAGTAAGTCCAATTGATAATGTAAGTTGAATGTTCATCTATTTCTTGAACTTAATGACAATGTATTCATCACTATACATATTATATCATAAAATGAGATGGACAACCCCTTGTAGTTCATCTCAGTTGGTAGGAAAAATCAATAACAACTACTTTCTCTACACTGATCACTACAAAGGTATATGACCAACAAACCATGCATTCCTGTGGTAGACAAATTTTGTTGATAAGAAATGGTAGCATCTTGAATTTTTGTCATATATTTATTTCTTTCGACAATGTTATAAATAAGTTATATTCTAATACTACAAGTTCTATTTTCACATTACACTTCAATCATTTGACAAATTTATTTTATTATTTCAGATCATACAAATAGTCAGATGTGGAAGATTTTAATATGATGAAGATTGCGGAACTTATTTGAAGACATATTCTATAGGATTAGTTATATTAGTTTCAATAATATAAGTTTATTTTTATGTTGTGACATTTCCTATGGATTAGTACTTTGTATAGATTTAATGAGATACATTTTGTATTATAAATTAAAGTAATATGTTAGCATTTACAGAATTTGTTGATTTACTAACATTATTAGTAGCAGCCAAATAATTGTGGTTATAGCTTGTGACTTTTATCATCAATTTAATTTGATTTGTTGGTCATATAATGGATGTTGAAGGGAGAAATTAAGATGTTTTCACAATGCATAGTATAGCCTTTATAATTGTGGCCAAACAATTGTCGTAAAAGATTCAAACTATTAGTGGTTACTTAGTTGAATTGCTCGTCAATAAAATGGATGCTAAAATATTTTTAGATTGTAGCCATTCAAATTGGCAAGAAAAATTCCAATTAAAACTATCGGCTTTTAGCGGCAATTCAATTGTATTTAGTGGCTATAAAAATGGATGCTAAAAGAGTATAGTAAGCCATTATGAATTTGATTTAATAGCTAAAATAATTGCCGCAGACAATTGCCATTAAAATTAATACTTTTTAGCGGCAATAAACTTTACCCTTTACCAGCTTTTGTGAGAATGGCCACCAAAGGCTTTGTCGACCCCTGAATCGCCGTCTAAAGATCAATGGCCGGTAAAGGATATCGTGACAATTATTATTGCCGCTAATGTCATTTTTTATTGCCGCTAGAGCCCTTTTTTGTAGTAGTGTATGAGGGCCAAGCAGCGCCAAACCTCCCTTCCTTTTCTAGTATTGATCACTGAGTTGTGCAGACAGGCTCGAGTGCCTCGAGATGAGAAGAAGGATGTGCAAGTGATTCCCACATCTTCTACCGATATCCGGCGTATTGAGGCGGAGTACTTGAAGGATGAGGCAAAGAAGAAGAAGGCAACCCCGATGGACACCTCCCCGATTGTTGATACTGATACACTACCTGCAGAGGCAGTATTGCCTACTCCAGTCCCTGGGCCTTCAGGTATATCTAGTGTTGTTCCTTCTATGACTCCCAGTTCCTCTACAGCTCCCTTGCCTCCTAGGTCTACTGTTGCTGCTTCCCAACCTCCACTCACCCAGGCTGCGATATTATGGATGGGGAAGCTAGCCCATTCTGCTGATAAGTGTACCTCCAGGCTTGAGGCCACCATCCCCAGGATGATTAAGAGGGCCCTCACTGCTGCTGTGACACCTCTGAGTGTGTCTATTGATGCCCTTGCGGTAAGGATAGCAATATGTGAGCAAGGCCAAGGGACCACTGAAGAGGTGACGGCTCTAAAGGCCGTTATTGCTGAGATGAGGAAGGACATGGACCAGTTGAAGTCCATGGATATGTCCATGATTTTTGAGATGGTGGAGATCCCCAACATGCCAACTGATACAAATATGCCTCCAGCTGCCACCAGAGATGAAGTTCGAGTTAAGGAGATGGATGTTGTTGAGTCTGAGGCTGAGACTGATGAGAAGCAGATTGATGTCGATGAGGAGGCTACTTATGAATGCCTTATAGTAGTTGAGGAGGTGATGATAGATTCAGCTGTGCAGATCTCAGTGGCAGACACACCCATGGCATACCCTAGTGGAGCTAGGAGTGTTGATGCTACATCGGGCACTGATGCCCCGACAGATGCAACGACTGTGTAGACAGGACCCCTCTTTACCTCCCTCTCTGTCTTCTTTTATTGACTTTTAGTTTTTGGTTGCATTTGAGGACAACTGCTCTTTGTTGTGGTGGGTGAGGTATTTCCATACCTACCTCTTGTGATTATATTTCTTGTATATATATTGGGTTTTGTGCTGTAAATTGTGTTTTGACACTGTTTTGTGGATATTTGAACTTGTGGCTCCGTATTTTGAATCCAAATGGTTTTTGACCCTTCTGGAAAAAAATTCCACCTCTTGTTGTGTTTAATTGTGGATGTTCTCGTGCAAATTTGAGTATCGATTATGATCAATACCGATGACTTGAATAGTGCTCTTAATCGAACAAAAATGAATGTGCGGCTACGATGAGGTCAAATGAAGTTGCATAGACAATATGTGAACTTTTTGCATCTCGTTGTGACTAGCCGGTTATCAAATTAGTCTCTTGTGATGAACATTGCACACTAGCGAAAGTGTGGAGTCTTGTTTGATATTGGTGCCAATGTCTTGTGTGATGAGCTTACCGTGAACCTTGTGTGATGACACCTAGAATTTTCCCCGTTGGTCCGTTTGACTAAGTGATACAGGCTATTGAAATGATCTTAGGCAACAATTTTTAAAAGTGAAACAATTTGACATTATACCTCTTTTGTGGCCTACCTTGTGAGGGTGTGAACTGTGCTTGGACATTTCTTGAGCCTTACCCTTTTCTTGGAAGAAACTTGATGAAATTGTAACCCCTCTTTACCCATTCATCCATAACCTCATGAAGTGTGGTTTGTGTGAATAGCCAGCATAGGCCAAAAGCCTAAGTTGGGGGTGTGGTGAAAAGAGAAGGTAAATCAAGAAATGCAAAGAAGTCCCCCTTGATCCATGGTTTTGAGAAATATGGAACCCCTCCATAAAAAAAATAAAAGAGAAAAAGAAAAGAAGAATGAAAAATAAAAAGAACGAAAAAGTTGAGAAATAAAGTTGTGAAAGTTGCAAAAGAAATGGGGTATCCAGAATTACATGAGAAGTGAATAATGGGGTAAATTTTGAGCATGAGTAGAAATGATGAAGAAAAGAAAAGAAAGAGATGTGCATACCACATTTCATGAGAATAGCAGCCACTGAGCCTAAATTACCATAACTTTACACTCAGCCCAGTTACAAGCCTTGAAAAGACATTTTTTATCTTGAGTGAGCTGAAATGAATGTTGGCTGGAAAATAAGGGCAAACCTATGGGTGAAGTCATGCATGTGTTCATCTTTGTGAGTGTGAGAGTTGTATGTGATTTCGGAGCTATATATTGTTGAGCAATTGTGTGTGAATATGAAATCATTCTTTGTGTGAGGGCATTTGAGTACCTTTGTTGAGCTCGAATTTGCATTTGAAGCAAGTAGTGTGAACTTGAGAATCTTTGATGATGGTGAGTCACAACTTGAGTCTTTGAGTGCACAATTGATCCTTGCATATGTAGGTTGAGTCTTGTTGTGTGCATTCATGATTGAGTCTTTTGTAGCACTGTTTGAGACATCCTTTTTGAATTGCTGAACTTGAGTTTTACTTGAGCACAAGCAAAAGTTTAAGTTGGGGGTGTTGATGAGTCTGAGATTTGGACTCATTTAGAGCTTTATTTACAAAGATGTAGTGTCCTCAAATGCTTATTTTGTTCCAATAACTGATGTAAAACCCTTGATTTTCAAGTATATGGATTAAGGAACAAAGCAAGGACACAAATTTTGCAAAAAGGAACAAAGCGATCTGAAAGAATAAAGAAAAGCAAGCCTGGTGATCGCCAAGTCCACTTGGCGAGTCGCCAAATGGCTCCTTGACCGCCTAAAGTTCCAGTGTGCCAAGCCCTGAAGGAAAGAACCAAGTTGGCGAGAGAAAGAAGCAGTCGGCGGATCGTCGAGTGGTTCCGCGATGCAGTATTGGATCGCCCAGAGTTACAAACCTTGAGGGTGCTGAAGGCCAAGGCAGAAAGGCGATGGAAATGACCAAAGGGCGGGTCGTCGAGTGGTTCGACGAGCCCGACTTACTTCGCCGAGTGACTCTTCGCATCACATTTTTGGCGACTATAAATACAGTTTTGAACATTTAGTTTAGTATCGAATATCATAATATTTTAGTCCATTATTAAGTTTTGAACTGGGAGACAAGTTTTCTCTAGTTTTCCTTAGCTTTGAAGAATTGAAGTTTTTCACCTTTGAGAAATTGAAAGTGAGTCTTTGAAGTTCTTCAAATTGGACCATTGTAAAGACGAAATCAATCTTACCCAGTTGATGGAAACTCAATTTGGTAACGATTTTTATCTTTTTATAATGTCTAGCTAAAACTCCAATTCTTGGGGTGTGATTATGTAATTATGGGCTGATTTAGTTTATGGGTATTGCTAATTGTTAGTTTATATGCTATTTAGAAGTGAGTTTAATCAATAATTGTGGTTTAATTTAAGAATTGTAGTTGCAAATGCAGTTCTACCATTGTGTTTTTGGTTTGCTCGAGAGAGAGGTTTTAAAACTAAGATTATTGACTGATGGTCTGTGGGTATTGAGTTGACATGGGTTCATCGAGAGAGAGTGAATCCTAAACCCAATCCCACACATTCAGCTCGAGAGTGAATGGACTAAGGTGTATGATGTTCTTGTTTTGCTTGCTTGTTGATGTTCAAGAGAAATCAACTTGATTCGGGATAAATTGTTCGAGAGAAAGTTTATCTCCTCTATAGCCTAGCTTACTCACTAATATTTAGCTATTTTCTAAAAGCTGCAATTACCCATTTGTCTATATTAGCCTATAATCGAATCAGATCCCAAGAACCCGTCTCATTATTGTTATCTCGTATTGATTGCCGCTGTTTATAGTTGATAATTTCAAACAAAAACCCCAATTTAAAATTCGTGTCACCCCTTTATTTGAATTATGTCTTTATTCGATAATTTATATTCCTATGACTGATTTGATCATATTCATACTTTCTAATTGATTCTCAAACATGTATGGCTCCCTGTGGGATTCGACCCCAACTCATTTAGTTGAGTTTTATACTGACTAGCGATCGTTGACACTTAGAATTGGAAGAAGTGTCCTTGAAACGTTAATCAGAGTTCAGACCCTGACTACGAGCCAAGTTGAGAAACGATTACAAAATTTCTAAAATCAGGCGCAACGTGAGTAATATGCGGACGCCTAGCAAGATTCTCTAAACATCGTTGTAAATCGTCATTGAGGGGACTAAAAATAATGGAAAACACACATCCATTGCATAAGTTGCCTGAATAATATTTTGTGCAGGCCCAACACGTCGTCATTGGAAGATGTAGTTTATTGAAAAATAAGAATAAGATCAAGAAGAAGTATTGAATTGTGGAAGTGTATGAATGTGTATATATATATATAGTAACAGTAACCAACGAGCAGTTATAACTAACTTCGTTACTAATCCTAACAACTTTCTCACTAACACTAACATAAAGTTTTTTTAGACTTTCTTATTCGGAAGCTTTCGTGGAGTTCATAGTAGCTTCGTCGTTGGTGGTGGAATAGCTAGTCCAAGCTTGTCGCAACACCTTTTCATCTCTTCTATTTCGATACGATATTTATAAGATTAGAAAGTCTTTGTTACTATTTGGTCACTGTTTTCTTTGATTGAGTTTTTGTCTTCATATGCTATAGGAGCCTTTATCTAGTTTTAACACTGATTATCATTGTATGATTAGTTTTGTTATTCCTTCGTTTATATGTTCAATTTTGCTCGTTTTATTATGTTTCATCTTGAATACATATATGAATGTCGTGAACATGTTTTTAGCTTACCCTACCTTGTTCTAGTTCTTGTTTTTCCTTTCAAAGTTGTCACATGTTCATATTCTTCATACCTTTAAGTCTTCTGAAGTTGAGCCTCGTCGAAAGTGTAGAGTTCTTATAGTCGTATACATGTGTGATATCTGCTCTTATCTTAGTTATTTTCTATAATTGTTGAGAAAAGTTCTTTAAATGATGTATTAATTATTCTGAAGTGATATCTTGATCACTGTTTCTTTATAAGTTATGTGAGATGTATCTTTGTTACTAAGTGCTTATGCTTTTTGTGTTTAGTTTATATGTCCAATGAATAGTTTTCTCATGATAAGCTGACTAGCTTGAATGTGCAAAAGATTCATTTGTTTGGGCTTGTCCATTAATGAAAATCTGGAAATCTCAATCGATATTGTAGTCATCCTTTAATTTTTTGTATCCATTTTCACTTTGGTATACTTATTTATAATTTTTGGCTTGTTGTAGTGTCAAGTGAATATAATTTCATTTTGACTTAAGCTAAACAATGTGTTCTTAGCATATCATTCCATGTGTCTTTTAATTTGGTCGTTATATACTTCCGTCTACTATTCTTGAACACTATATGATGCTATGATCTTTCAAGTTTTAATATTCAGTTTGGTCAAGTTTGCTTTTTAAGCTCCTGGTTGGATTGAAAATATTTTGGTATAGCTATGGTAAGTTTCAATGTTAAAAATCAGTAGCATCATCTTGGTGTATACATGTGCAGTGACCTCATTTTGCTTAAATATTTTTTGTTCTCAATGTCCTTTCCTTTGGTTCTCTTTAGACTTTTCAATTTCATGGTGTTGCTTTTTCTTTCTAGTTTGTAAAAATATTTTTTGAAGTATCTAATTTACATATATCTCATTATATAATTTATTGAGAAACATATATTTATTTATTACTATTATTTTATCATCAGTTAAAATCATTTAAAGCAAGTTATATAAATTATTATTTTAACTACCTCATGTTAAATTACTGCAATATATATTATATTAACTTTTGTTAATATTTTTAAATTCTCATTATTTGAGGTAAAACATTCATTCATCAGGTATATAAATTACTTAAGAAAAAAATTTGTTACTATACTAGATTGTTCTCCTAATTTAATGAATATAAAGACAACATATAAAGTCATAACTTTTTTTCATCCTTTTATCACTTTGTAAATAATGAGATGATTCATTCTAATTTTCATCAAGTAGGTCATTATTTTTGTTTGTTAAACACCTTTAAAACAAATTTATAAGTGTGTTCAAAATTAATCTATAGATGGATCAGTAGACTTTATTGCTTCATATATTTTATGAAAATTGTCAATATATTGAGATTCATGAATTTAATCTATTCTCTTGAATAATTTTCAAATAAAATAGAAAAAGAATATCATAAAATTAATTATTTTATTCGAATATATATGTTTGACATGATGTTATAATAATCACTGGAGCATGTGATATTTTATTATTATTTTTTATCTTGTTTATTTGAAAATGAAACTACAAAATATGGCAAACATCAATATATATATTTAAGAGAAATAGCTATATTTTATTTTTTTCATGTTATATGGATATAACTTCACAATAAATAGCAAAGTTACTTATAGACAAATAAACAATTTTTTTATTGTATTTAATATAAATAAATATTAAATAGGAAAGTTATTATTACATGCCTAATTAATTATGTTAGGCATGTTATACTTGATATTTTTCCATGTTTATCATCATCAATATTTTCTCTTTCACCAATATCCTTGTATCACATACTTTCTGATTTTCTTCCCCCAAATTCCTTTCAATTGAAGATCTTTTTGCATCATTCTAGGAGCAATTTTTGTGATTTGTATCCATCAAGTATCTTTTAATTACATTTTTTATCTCAATCTTATGAATATTATATTTCTATACATTTATATTTTCATCTATTTTCATATGATTTCGATTGAAGAATTTGTTTCTCCATTACAATGGCTGAAATTTGTACTCCAAAGAGGATTATGAGAGGTATAAATTGATTTGACAAATTGTTGGATGAGCTTCCTTTTTTTGATTTGTGTATTACTCAACGACAAGTCAAAATTTCAGACTCTATTGCTGCAATGGAGAATAAAAGAAGAACAAAGAAGGTTAATGATCATATACTTTTGAATTTACTTAAAGAATTCAAACATGTAAAATCAATGAAGATGAAAGCAGGTTCAAACCTTGTGAAAACTACTCTTGAAAAAAGAAGAGAAATTAAAATCTTGATTCAAGTGGCAATGGAAAAAGAGTAATCCAGCAAGAACATGAGGCAAATGAGATTAAGATTTGTTTGCTTTATGTTTTTTTAGTTTAATGTCATATATATATACGTATATATTTTGATACTTGTATTGTATGACATTGCCATTATGAATTGTCCTCTTGTATTGAAATAGTTAAACAAATTGAATGTGCATGTATATAGTTGTAGAAAAATGAGTACGGGGAGAACATGAGCAAAAAGAGATTGAGGGTTATGTAATTGTCATTTTCGTATATAGTAGAATATCCATATACATAGATACTTGTAATATAATATTGACAAAAGTTGAAGTGGTGATTTGTGAATATAAGTATATATATATAGTTGTAAAAAAAGTAGTACACAATGAACATGGGCGAAAAGAGATTGAGGTTTTCTGTGATTATCAATTTTGTATATAGTAGAATATTTGTATACATAGATACTTGTATTTTTATATAAACATAAGTTGAAATGTTGATTTGTGAATACAATTATATCTGGATACATAAGGACTCTATCCAATTTAAAAGATTGATTAGGGAATACAAGTATAGTTGGATACATTAATACTGTATTCTTATAATAAAATACTTGAGTTAACACCAAATCTGAAGTATTACAGGAAAGTTGACCAAAAAGACATTTGACATTTGTTGGTTTTTTAAATTTTTTATATAGTTGATTACTTATAAGTTTGATACCCACACATTGTATTAATTTTCATTTTTCTTGCTTCTGGGTTGTCGAATGTATCCATCTATTGTTTAACTACAATGTATTCATATGTATATTATATTAGTGTATTCATTTTTTATTTAACAATAGTGTATCCATTTTTATAAATAGTCGTGATCTTATGTTAAATTGCTATATTTTACATTGTTTGATATATTAATACATTGAGTTTCAATAAATACTTGTACCTTGGATATATTAAAACTATAAGTTTTATATGCTAATTGTACAAAATATATTTTTCATTTGTAGGAAATCAGATTCTGTGTTAGATCGTTCGATTGAAGTCCCACATATGTAGATATACGAAACTCATAACATAGTTCATTATTTGAAGGAGAAGTTTTCGCATGTGCAGTTTAATAAATTTAAGAATACATATTTTTGGAGACTCGTATGCATGAGTGTCGTGTTCAAAATCAAATATTTAGGTGCTTAATAATTTGCGAGTTGGAGGATAATTCATCAGATATTTTGTTCATTCATATAAATCGGACCATATTTCAATTCGGTATTCGAGAGTTTGTCATCATATCTTTAAAAAAAAAATATGAATACAACATCGATGAAGTTCACCTATTTAAAAACCAAAATACTTAACATTCGTTCACTAATATAATAATTAGTTGACATACAATAACTTGAGTTTAGAAAACAAAGTTTATGAATACATTTAGGATGCCTCAATAAGAAATACGAAGACAATAAGAAAATTGATTATGATGTATCACAATTTTCGTTAAATTGATTAGAATATGATCATATATGTCTTGATATATATAAGTAATTATTAGTTGTTAATTTAATAATGGAAAGTTGCTCCTTTTATGGACGTAATATAAGGACATAGTGTTATGTTTACAAACAATTCCTTATTTAGTTCATTGTAATTAAAGTTGTATCAATGTATAAATAGAAAAATAAAAAACGTATACAAAAATATAGCTACAAAGGACATAAATTGTAGTCATTTTTTTTGTAAATAACATACTTATAGCTAATGAACTTCAATAACACTATAAATATAGTCATTTTTGTAAGTTGCTCTTCATTATATTGAGCCCGTATCACGGGCCTAAAATTATCTAGTATATATATATATATATATATATATATATATATATTGTACATACCTTCACTTAAAATATATATATGATTTTCTCTTTTCATACTTTTTACAACAAAAGAAAAAAAAGTGAGGAAGGTTTTGCACAGAATGAAACTTGTCTTGTATCCTTTCAATTTCAAAATTTGTAAATGAATCATATGGAGATCTTCTTCTAGCCTTAGGTACCATCTCTTCCAAATATTAGACCAGTCAGTTTTTATTTATTTATTAAATATTAGACTATCAATAAAGAAGCTATTGAATTAAAATTGATGTGATAAGTAAGCAAACAACTATTAAAAAAACATAATGGCTATATCATAATAGAAGAGACAAATAAATTAATTGATATTGTAGTAAAGCCTTCCTCACTCCCTTTTTCTTTGCAAAAGTATTATCTATGTATGAAAAGAGAATAAAAGAGAAAATCATATATATATATTCATTTTAATAATGAAAAGTTGAATGAGGCGTGTATAAGATTGAATTTTAGTTTTCAATCTTTCCAGAGAAACGTTATTGTGAATCACGTTTTAGCTATAAAACGTGCCTCCGAATAACAAATTATAAAACGTTACTGACAATAACGTTTTCTGTCTGTTTACTCTGTCAAGTCTTTGTCGTTTGTCTTTTTGTCACTGAATTTTTTTTAATAAAATATAACCTAAAACATTACTGAAAAACACGTTTATACTAGTTTTGTAAAGTTTCAAAAAAAATGTATTATTCTGGTGAAATGATAAAAAAAAAGACTTATTTTGGTAAAAAATTCTTATATTTTTTTCTTCGAACCCTCTCAATAGAAATCCTGGATCCGCCACTGGTTGGCTTACCTACTAGTGGGAGTTAGTAGGTGTCATGACCTGAGTTTTTGAGTCATGACATAAAATAAAATTTAATTGATTGTTGGTAGAGTCAAAGTAACGAAATATGAAAAATGCTAGGTAGGTTAAGTGCAAATTTGTTATACAATAAAGCACTTTCACTGAGTATGTTGTTGTTGTAGTATACCTGTTGTAGAGCAAATAATTTTAGCTTTGCTAAAACTCTTGAGTGATAATCTAGACTTTTGGTCGTGCATTTGTTGTACATTCAGCATTTTGTATTATATTCGTTAATTTCTTGTGACATGTTTTGATTGTTGATGGCATTTTCCTGTCCTTTCTTTGCCTTAATTTTTTTCCCTGATGTGCAATATATATAGTTATATTCATTCCTTGAGAAAATATTGATGATCAAGTAAAGTAATTAATTACATCTTTGTGAAGAAAATATTGATGATCAAGTAAACTATAGCTTCAAAAAAGTTGTAATTTCAATGCCAAAAGAGAACATCATATATATACATTGAATGAAATTAGATAACTATTCCAAATTTTGGGAAGTAGATAAAATGGATGCTTTACCAACCTTTGCCTATAAGCCACAACCAATCTAGAGTTACACCAGCAAATATACCTCCTAAAAGAAACAAAACTAGAAGATTTCCTAGTGCATTTTGCTCTGGTCCCTGTAGGATAAACCCAGAATCAATTTTCACATACCTGTATGTAGTCATGACTTTGAATATAAGATTAATTAGGGAAAAACATTAAACTAACCTTGTAGCCTTTTGGTGCACAAGTGAGGACACACACTGTGAGGTGGCCATTACTTAGTCCCAACAAGGATGTTAGCATAATCATCCATCCTTGATCACCATATTTGGCGGTGAAGTAGAAAGCTGGGACAAATAGAGAACGCAAAAGAATCACTACCATCAGCCCTTTCCGCGATTCCAGCTTTAAGCATTTGATTAGTGGGATGTATCTCCCTATGAGATCCCACACATTGTACATAGCGATAAGGACAAGTGCATACCTATAAATCGCAATGAATTTGTACTAATGTAAGAATGAGTTATTGCACGTTTATAAAGTTAACGAAAAATGAGAAGAGAAATCAACCATGATCCTAAGCTGTGAGATCCAGTATCCTCAGACAAGAATCCAGGGAAAATCGACAATGTTAGAGAATATATCAGAAACAAATCTATTGCATAGTCTATGTTCTGCAATAACAATTCTTTGTTGTTAAGTCGCTCAACTTGTTGAGGATCATGCTCATTCTGCAACAAAATTAACACAAGAGCAACAGCGTTAGCACCATGTTGTGCTAGCTAGTAACAATACAAGTTACAATGACCCATCAATTTAAGAAAAAATTGCAATGACCTTTGTTTCTGGTCCTTGTTTGTAAACTCCGGCTGCAGCAAGGTCACTAGCGACTGTCTTTGATCCCTCTGAAGCTGCTTTTGCACGATAGTACTTCACTATTGGTAGCTTTGGGAAGACAAATGCATATAGGAGGACACAAAGCAGCTCAAAGAGTGTGGATATCGCGAAGAACAGAACTGCATTAGGGAGTTTCAACAACTTATTGGGGGATAAAGGTGGAATAGCATTTTAAGATATAAAATCTTTACCAAAAATAAACTCCACTGGTAAATCAATTTTATGCAGAAATAAAACAGCAACATGTTATGACACATACTTGCACCCTTTCGAAGACCGTCCTGTGAATTGTCAAATGCTGCTTTGGTAATTAGTCTTAACGAAGATGTTAGAGCACCAGAGGCAGCCAATCCAGCAAGGAAAGACTGAAAATAACGTTTTATTAAAACGAGAAATGTATAGAAGGTGAAACAAATGAGAAAGAGATCATGTAGATTAATTAACCTGCAAAAATTCAGGTAACATGAATGAAAGGTCTCCAATCATTCCACCTTGCACATGAGCATCTGCAACTCCAAAGGCACCACTAATAACACATATCCCAATAAAACTTCCTAACCCTCCCTTACCAGATGTAGCTAAATCCAACTGTTAATGAAACATAGAAAACTAAATTAGATGAACAATAAAAGAAAGAGAAATGTGAAAGCAAATTACTTACAACAAGAACTATGAATGTAGCTATGAAGAAAAGACTATATCCAAAAAGATTCCTTTTCCTGGTGTTAATTTTCGCTTCATTGTAAGCCAATATTGCAAGTGTTCCCAATGCAAATGGTTGATAAATGAGTGTAAGGACCCTTGAGGGATGGTAATTCTGTGCAAACACCAAATTTCAATACATATAAGAACTAGTACAAAGCACCAAATATTCAGCTGATCAAGTAAAAGCGTTACCGGAAAGAGGGCGACATAGTAGTCCTGAATAGTTAACATACTGTTCCAAGAGAAGAGGCAGCCATTGCCCAAAACCCAACAGACAAGCATTGCACCATACTTGCCCTGCGAATTAGAATAGAGTATTTATATATATAGTAATCGATCACATGTATGTTACCAAATACGGAAAAAGAAATACGAACCTCAAGTCTAACTGGAGCTCTAGTATTAACCTCAGCCATGGATAGTAAGTATTATAGATTGATTCCAGCAGCAGTATGCATTTATCAATATATTAGTTATCAAATTTCATTTTGCATTGGGAGATGATTTACAAGGAAAAAAAACCTAAAAAGACTTGGAGCAAATCAAAACAAAATAATAGTAGGCACAAATAAAGCGGATCGATCACATCTCCTAATCCCATTATTAATTAATAAATAAATAAAAACCTAACTACTTATCCGAACCTATCCATATTTATATCTAATCAAACCTTAATTCTAATTTATTTGTCCTATTTACTTCACATAAATTTAAAAAATATAAATAAGACTTTTAAAACTTTTAATATAATTAAGAGAAAAGACATAAAGTGATACCTGAACTTGTTTCGGATTTTCAAAAAGACACATTAACTATGTGGGCGTCCTATTACTCCACTAAACAATCGTAAACTGATATTATTATATCATTTTTCGTCAACCTAACATAGAGAGTGTGTACTCTCTCAAAGAGAGTGAGCAGCCTAAAATAACTAATATAATTTTATTTTTATAAGTATTTTATTATAAAATATATTTTCTTATTATTTTAACTTTTTTTCCTTATTATTTTTTCTCTTTCTTCTTTTTTCTTCAAAAATTCAATGTTATCTCCATTGAAGCTTCTCACTCTCAATGTCACCATTTTTACCACAACTTCACCTTTCCTTTTTTACTACTATTAGTTTACTCTCTTTAATTTTAAAATTTTATCTAAATATTTTCTTACATTTCGAAGAATTTGATAAATCCATTAGATTTCAAGATGATTAAGAGGTATCATATAGTTTTTTTATCTAATTTCAATCAAGTTCTTTCAATTTTCGGGGAATTCATTGATTCTTTTAAAATTATCAGTTCTAATTTTGAAGTTATATGAAAATGAGTAATTGTTGATACCTTCAAAATTTTAAATTTTCTTAGAAAAATAATTTGTTTTGTTATCAATAATTCAATAAAGTCTAGAAAATAGTATGATTTTTTTTAATAAAAAAATTATTGAAAGAATTTGATTGGAGATGAAGAAGAAAAATAAAAGAAAAAAAATGGGAGAGGGGTTCAACTTGACGTGGGGGGTGGGATGAGGGTGGGAGGTGAAGAAAAGGAAAGAAAATGGAGGGATGGATCAACTTGAAAGTGGTGGTGGTGGGGTGAAAAATGAAGTGGAATTTAACATGAAATTAAAATTAAAATAAGTCAAAAAGTAAGAGAGAGAGAAATAAAGAAAAAACAAGAAAAAGAAAAAACTTAGAATGAAAAAAATTATATTTTTAATTAGATTAACACGTGTCATGTAATGATTGGTGCGGAAATTGTTTTTATGCCGTGTACACAACATAATTTTTTAAAATTGCCTTAGCATTTTTGTATTCAAAGTAGTCCTGTATTCTATGCATTTTCATTTCATGTATTGCAAATATAATTGCGTTAGATCTTAAACTAGCATGCAAATATGCTTGTTCCATTTCTGGTATAGCTTTATCAAAATGATGTAAAGCTTTTTTATGCCTCCAGGCCCTTCTTCTTATTCTATGTAAAGGTTGTTGAGTGTTTTTCATTTTATATGTTTTATACATGAAATATTATATATGCTATTCTTTTTCATATTAGTATTCCCTATAGGTACTAAGTATTTCTAATGTAATCAGTATATTGATATATATAATATAGTTTGTGCATAAAATATTAATAAATAAAAAGTGTGCGTATATACCTTCCTTCTTTTTATTCGATGAATAGCCCTTATCACTACCTCAGTAGTTCTCCCTTCAGGCAATGAACAGTTTTTCACCCTTACGATCGCAGTCTGGCTACTTTCTTACTGTTCCTCCTTATGGTTGAAGATCGCAACCTTCATTTAAGACTATTTATAGAATTTCGAGAAGTAGATATAAAAATCAACCTTTTATTTCATAAATATTTTTATACTCAAACCATACTATATTTTACAAATACTCACAACATATAAGAAATACTTTTCCCTGACGGGAGAAGTTACTCACTCACCGAGGTATCTAACATTTTTCTCTAATTGTTGTAAAGAAAAGATCCTCTCCCTCTAAATGAAAAACTCTTCTCCTTTTATAGATACAAGGAGGGACTAAATATTACATAAAGGTTTTGTAAAGACTTCCTTCAAAACTATTTTATTTCTTTCTTCGTCCTTCAATCATCTTTGTTGGATGCTGATGGCCGACATGATTTGATTCTCTTTTTGACTAAAAAGTAAAGAGATAAGATGCTCTAGAGATAAGATGCCCTTTTTCTCTTTCTTCTTTTATCTTCTTTCCTTGTGACGTAAGTGCATACGTCATTTGTCCTGTCTCTATCTGACTTTACATTTTTGTTTTTACAGTTGTCTGCTTCCAACTGACTTTTACTCAGATTCGTCTCCTGAATGTTTGTGATCTAGAAACTTGCATGCAAGCTTCCAGGTTTCTTCACTTGCTTCTAATCTATGAAGCTCAATATCAAGGATTTTTTTCTTTAGTGTCTTGGATTTGGATTTTCCTTTGGTTAATAAAACTCAATCATGATTATGATCTAAGACTCTAAAGTCTTCATTGTAAAAACGTTTAAGAATAAAGTATAGAGCTTTAATTCCTAACGCTCTTCTGGTTTGTATCCACTTTTTATTTAGATGTGGAAGTTTTTTATCGACTCCGGTGGCTTTAACATTAAAGTCTTTTAATTTTTCTACAGTTATGTAGTTGATTGTTGGAAAATATAGTTGCAAATCTTTGCCTTCCATACTAATGCTGAAGAATCTGCAGTAAACTCCATCTCCTTGTGCGTAGTCTTTGATTGAATTCTTTAGTTGTTCGGGTAATTTAGATATTTCTTGTATATCCGGTTTAGAGTAAACTCGGTCAAGATATCCAAATTCGAATAATTGGATTGTAAAGCCTGGTGATCCATTGAAAAATATTGAAATTCTCGGAAATATACTCGTTGTTCCTAGAACTCCAAATGTTTCTCCACTTTGTTCTGGGAGGTTGTAAATATATCTTGTGAATGCAAGATACTCTTCTTCTTTGGGATTTTGTTTTCCTACCTGAAAAGATGAGAAAACTTTTGTTCCTGCCGAAACCTTGTTACTACTTTCTGGTCTCCCAGAAATTAATTTTTCAGTTTTCACTGAGGATGAGCCTTTTTCTTCTTTAGAAGAAGTGGCTTCTTTTGTTGCCTCGATTGCTAGGCTTTTTCCTTCGTCCTTAGACTTAGGGTTCGGTATATCCTTGCTTATCATTGAGATATTTTTGGCACTAGGTGCTAGTGGGACATCTCCTGCCACTTTGTTAGGATTAATATTCCTTTTGAGATTTGAATTCTCTTTTGGACAAGTATCCAAATGTTCACACAAGAGCAAAAATTCTCTCATATTTTCAGCTTGTTCAACATTAAGCTGTTGTAATCCGTACTACATCATTCTTGCCTTCTCTGACAAGTTTGCCAATTCGTCGCGAATTTTGAATAGATCTTTGCTTTTATTATCTATGGCATTTTCCACAGATTGCATTTTTTCATATATCCTGTTTACCATGATTAGTGTTCTATTGTCCATATTGGATATTCCTTAATAGGAAATCTGCAAAAGAATTGTCAGTTCCTTTAATATATTCTATTTTGAAAGAATAAAAAGATAATAAAACTTGCCGCCTATGCAGCCTTCTATATTGAGGTTCAGATGGAAGCTTATTGAATATTAGCCCTGATACCTGTGTGTTATCAGTTCTGATAGTAAATTGTTTTGGTAATAAGAAAGCTGAACATTTTCTAATTCCCCTAACAATAGCTAATAATTCTTTTTCATTCGTAAAATATCTTGTTTCTGCATCATTGAATGTACCACTTGTGTACCTGCAAATTTCATTTAAATCGATTTGCAATAATGCTCCCCAATGATAGTCAGATGCGTCTGTTTGTAATACCAAATTATCATTATCTTCTGGTAGTCTAAGTTTTGGTAACTTAGCGCATTCTTCTTTTAAATTTTTGATACACTGTGTGTGTTCTTCTGTCCATCCAAGTCTGTTTGATTTTCTAATTAATTTTTGTAGTATATTCCTTTTTTTTGCTAAATTCGGAATAAATTCTCCTGCATAATTTAGACAACCTAAAAACTTTTGTATTTCTTTCTTTGTTGTTAATTTATCAGGAAACTCTATTATTTTTTTCGAAATATGTGCTTGGAGTTCGATTCCATTTTTTGAAATGATCATTCCTAAGAACTCTATTTCATTTTTATTTATGTCTGCCTTCTTTTGGCTTAAAATAATTCCTTCCTTTAAACAAATTTCTGAAAATTCTTTCAGATGTTTCAAATGTTCTTCGTATGTTTTAGAACATATTAGTATGTCATCTATATAGATGATTAAAAATTCTTTGTCTGAAAATATTTTGTCCATTTTTCTTTGAAATATTTGTGGGGCATTTTTTAATCCAAAAGGCATCACAATCCATTCATAATGACCATTAGGTGTACTGAATGTAGTCAATGGTATAGATTCATCTACTAACTTTATTTGTCAAAATCCACTCTTACAGTCAAATTTTGAAAAATATGTTTTTCCTTTTGCAAGGTTTATAAGATTATTTTTATTTGGGATAAAGTATCCATCAAATATACAATTTTTGTTTAACTCTTTATAATTTATTACCATTCGAGCTTTTCCTCTCTTTATTTCAGCGTGGTTTCTTACCATAAATACCGGACTACTATGAGGACTTTTACTCATTCGTATTAATTTTAAGTTGAGTAATTCTTTAATTTGAATTTTAAATTCAATTTTATCATCTTCGTTGTATAACATGGGTTTAACTCTAATAATAATGCTAGGGTCTTTTAATGTTAAAATGACCCTTTCATGATTTTGTTCCCATTTTTCTAATGAATTTTCTCCATAGGATTTTTGTAAATTTTCTTTTATTTTTTCTAAATCGAGACATTTGCAAGTAATTTTTCTTAGATTTTCTAAGTAGTTTCTTTTGAAGTTTTCATTATCTTTTTCAAGATTATATGAATTTTGTTTTCTTGGGACTTTGATAAAGTGTCCGCAAGGAGTTTTAAGGCTTATCATGTATAAGGTTTGATGATAATCCTGAAATTGTTGTAAAAAATCATTACCTAGTAATAAATCTGTTTCCAATTTATCATAGGCAAATAGTTTATTTATTGAAACAATTTTTGATCCTAAAATTATTTCAACTTTTTGTTTAGACTTGTCTAGTCTTTCTTTGTTTCATGTAATTCCAATCATTGAGATATTGGCTTTATTAGTATCCCAATTATTGATTAAGAATGATTTTGCTAAACTAGCTTCAGATCCATTATCAATTTGACAACATGTTGTTAATTTAATGTCATAGAAAGTTATTTCTATGAATACTGATACTTCAAGTTTCCTTCGGTTATATTGATATGAACTTAAACGGACGGTATTAGTAGGCTAAGAATGAAAGGTTAGACTACTAAGAGTTAGATTAGGGGGATTTATAAGCTAATGGGAATAGGTTAAGAGAAGTATCTGAGAAAAGAAGACTTGGAAGGAATCTGTTAGACCCCTGATCTAAGTCACTCAATTTAATGGCAGCATAGACAAGGTATTAAGCATGTTAACCTTGTCACTTGCATAAGCCAAGGAAACAAACATGCAAGGCTAAGTTAGCGACTGACTTTTGACGAAGCTAAAGGTGTGCACAATGACACCATGGCCTGATTTCGAAGCAACAAGTGAGGACCAAGGACTTGAAGGCAAGGCATCTTGGTGAGGACTTGACAAGATGAAATCTTAACAATGTCGTGTGGGCATGACATTGATATTCAAATAAAGAACAAGGGCAAGCGACCAGCAACGCCAAGGCAACAATGAAAGGGCATTGATGCCAACGTGAGATGAAGCAATGGCGTATATTTGTGACTGTGGCGTGGCAGCATTGAGTGGGAGCAATGCAAGGCTGAAAAGTCTAAGTATGGCAGTGTTAGGCATAGGAGCAGCTCGTCCAAAAGGCAAGTAAAGTCAAAGCTGACCGGCGGTTACAAAACACATGCCAAGCACATGACCGGCGGTTACAAAATGTGCAACATTATCTTATTTCGTGTGGGACTGGTTTTTGGCGCCTTGTTTGAATTAATTTGAATATACCAAGTAGTGTGGGGTGTCAACTACATAGGATAGGATCAGGCTAAGGCCAACAAGTGTTTTATCCTAATTACGCCACTTGTCGGTAGTTGGCTGCACATAGTATTATAAATGTGCAGGCTGCCTATGGTGTAATTTTGGATTTGGTTATTCTAAGTATTAGGGAATACTAATTAGAGACACAAATCTAAGTTAAGGTCTAGGGTGTTCTTATAGTGCCAAGGTTGGTACAATTTGAGAGTGTTCTTGTATTCACTTTAATAATACAAGTTGGAAATTAAGTTTTCTGTAAAGTTGGTTGTCTTTGTCTCATTTTATATTTTCGTGCCTTTTATTATATTATTGCCTACTGTTTATTGTTGCTTAAAAGGTCCAAGAGTTAGTCTCAAAACGTTGCTGCCTATTTTTCAAGTTAACACTAAAACAATCCTAAATTTGGCTAAGTGTTGGAAGGCTGAAGTCGACAAGGTTGTTGGCTGCCAAAGCGGGTTAAATCAGTGAACTATTTGTGTTCAAAGATCAGCCCCCTTACAGAATCTTAGTGCATGTGCATGGAGAGTTCAGTAGCCATGAGATAAGCCTTTCTCGAGTATTAAAATAAAGCGAATGTAGACCAGTTTAGAGATGATGAAATAGATCCATTGCTTTAAAGTATAAGCTTTAGACCTAAGGTGGAGATGATAAGATGAGAAACCAAGTCAAGTGTTGATAATAAGATAGTGATGTCTTCAGAATGAGTTAAAGTGACATATCGATCAATTTATATAAACTCTAGTGTATCCCCCAAAGTCGGTCATTTCAACATTGGTTTGATGTCTCACATATCAAAATTTTGTCTATAACCTATGCTCATACACTTTATAAAGTCAAAGAAACACATTGATGAGTGATTTTTAAAAAAAACTATGATATTATTGGAATATTATATCTTTAAAAATTCGCTTTTGTTTTCACCTTGGATACATGTTGACCAGGGGTGGAGCTAGTAAGGGTTCAGGGGTTCATCCGAACTGTCACGCCCCGAGACTACCACCGAGACGCGGACACGGGACCTAGGACCACAAGTGATCCCAAGCTAACCCTGCTGGCATGATCATGAGCATACTAAAGATAATAAACTGATGCGGAAGCTAAATCATAAGTAAATGAAAAGATGGG